>LGRX02034499.1:0-36368 GCA_001247695.2 Cymbomonas tetramitiformis | reverse complement strand
GAGGGCTCTGGTCCTTGCGCGGGGTCGTCAAGGGGGTCTCGAGGTGGATCACTGGGGGGGCCTGGAGGTGAGTCGCTTGAGCTGGGGTCTCTGAGCTCCGAGTCAGGGTTGCCACCGCCGTGCACTACCGTCTCCATCGACTGCCGCCGGCGAGCCACCATCATGTTGATGGGATTTGGCCGACCTTGAGTGGGAGGTTCGGCGGGAGCGGTTTCAGCGACAATCTGAGACACTGGGGGGGTTACGCTGTCAGCGGCGTCCGCCTCGAGTGGATGGTCCGCCGTCAGGGCCCCCTGTGCGCTGCTCTGAGGGTCGCCTGATGGAGAGGTTCCTGCAAATGTCGTCGCGCCGGGCAGGGCGAGTCCTCTCGAGAGCACCGCGGAGATGTCCAGGGCCTGTACTGCCGCCAGGACTTCCCTGCGAATGTGCTCGCTCCGGCTGCTCGCGTCCGAGTCAGATCCGGACCTGTGGGCGGCCCTCCGCCTGCGCTCAGCCCGCGCCTGCGTGCTTCGGCTGCCTCTGGACCCCGTGCTGGTGCGGCTGACGTCCGTGCCGGAGTCGGGGTCGGAGTGATCAGGTGCATGGCTTAGACCTGGGAGGTGCCTACCATGTGTCGCAGGGCCCGAGGATACTCTTCGGGAACGCCGGCGCCGGCGGGTCTCTGAGGTTGCTGCCACCGCGGGGAGGTGACGCACCAAGAGCTGGGTCCCGCCCGGTACGCTCTGCTGAACTCCGCTGCCAGAGGGTGCCTGCAGAGGGTCTGGCAGGGCTGCGGCGCTGATGTTGATGAAGTGCTGCAGCGATGAGAGATCCGCACCAGGGTCATGAGGCGCCGAGGTAGCTGGTATCAGCTGATGAGGCTGCTGTGGTTGTTGTTGCGGCTGCGGCTGCTGCTGCACTGGCTCCAGCGGCTGTTGCTGTTGTGGCCACTGTTGCTGGTACGCCTGCCACTGCTGCTGCTGTTGCAGATGCTGTTGATATGGCGTGGGGTACGAACCCATGGGGTGATGGGTCCCCAATGTAAATGGTACTGGGGACACTCCCCCAGCAATGGGCGCTGTCTGGGGGAATACCCAGCTGGAGCCATTCCACACAGCTTGCGTAGGGGTGCCATCGGGTAGGGTATAAGGGCGTGGTACAGCGGTATAGGGCATGGTGGTGCCCGGGAGAGGGAAGGGAAAGGTGGAAGCGAATGCAGTGGGGGATGGGAAGGTGAAGGTTGAAAATAATGGGGGGCGTAGCGGCTCTGAATTGACTCCTATGTTGGAAAGCGGCTCTGAGGTGTGTTGCGACATGCTGACTGTAGAGCTGATTAAATCGAAAGCTGGGTGTGGCAAAAGCCACAGGTGAGCAGAGAATATAGTCTGCCCGCCTTTTATTTAATCTTCAATGTCGCTGTCTGGGGGCGAAGGAGGAGGACTAATGTCTGGCGATGGGGGAACGCCGTCGATTACCGCTATCGGAAACGCACCAGGAAGCGCGGGGTAGATTGTTAAATCTTGGTCAGCAGGGTAGATGAAGAAGTAGTTACCCTGGTGATGCCACTCGCGGTCGTGGTGTGCTGGTGGGATAGCCAGTGTTACTCTGTCCAGGCGTTCAGTCGCTGTTCTCCTCTTCGTCGTCAGAGGAAGAAGGGGAAGGAGGGCCGCTCTGCCAGAAAGCGCCTGCTGGTGGGTAGGTAGGATCTGGAGGGAATACCCACTTAATAGGTCCTTGCTTCCACCACGCTCTTCTGTATTTGTCTGGATCTGGAGGAACTGCCATACACCAGCGAACTCAAAATTTGGCCAGGGCTCCGCGACACGATTTTTGAGTGCCTAGGTGCGCGGGCAAGAGTCAAGCAGCAGCGAAAAGAAGGGTGTCAGGTCCAATACAGGGGTCCAGTAAGGTCCCAGACGATATTTATGCTCCGTAGGTCCCAAAATGCTCCAGTCAGGGTACTGCTGGAGGATACCAGAAGGTGCTGAAGAACTGCCAGAAACGTCCAGAAGCTGCTGAAAGCGCTGTTTGGAGGAGCTTTCCCCGCGGCTGATGGCCGTGAGGGCGGTATCAGGGGTTTCTAGGCTGTTCTATGGGGTCTAAGGAAGGAGTTTTTGGTGGTGGGGGCTACTGTGGAAGGTTTTGGGGTGGGCTGAAAACTGGCTAAAACTGCTGTTTTTGGCTGTTTTTGGCTGTTTTTGCTGCTTTTAGGGGTCTGTAACTAGTTGCATGCCTGGAACGAGGCCATGATAGACCCTAGTATCCAACCTTACTGCTCGAAATCGGTCGGAACTGGCCTCAGACGAAGTTTGGTTTTAAGATCTTGTCAGGCATGCTTGGGTCGAAAAGCCGTTTTGAGCCCCCAGTGTTAAGGGAGCCGGATACTGCTTTTTAGTGACTTTTGGAGGTATTTACAGGAGTCCTTCTACAAAAAAAAAAGGTTTTTCTGACGTAGAAATTGCGCAAAGGTAGCCAAAAGTACAGCCTCTCCCCTGCAGTATTCCGTAAGTTTTAACAGGTCCGTGGTTGAACGCAACGGAGGCGTTCAAAGTAACGCAAGATACCAAATGTGCCAGGGGCACTACGACAGATGCTCGGAAATATGTTTTTGATTGAACGTGCAAAGGTACACAATTCGGATTTTATAATATACTGGATCAGGGCCAGATTGAGGTACAAACGATAATTCGGTTCCGAGTTCTGAATGTTAAACACTTCTCAAGTGCTCCACTTATTCACTCGTCACTCAGGTTGCAGGGTCAACCACTCGAGAGCCGATGTCACACTTCGGCTCAACGTTCAATTCCCGATCCGATCTCATTTCTAATTCCGATTCGTCATTCTCGATTCAGATGCTATGTCGACAGACTGACACGATGACTGCCCCACAGTACTGTCATACTACTGTACTGTCATATCATACTGTCATACTGTCATAGCCCCGACATCTGATATTCGATTTCATTGTCTTTTCAACCCCGATGCGAATCTGACCATTCTTCGAGGGTCTGACTGAGTGCCACGATGACACCCCCCACAGTACTGTCATACTACTATAGTGTCATAGTGTCATAGTGTCATACTGTCATACCCCGGACATCTGGTATTCATTCTCATCGTGATTTCAAGCCCAATTTCACTGTCATCGTGCCAATCCCAGATTACCCCCGATGACACACATATAGACGCATAGGCGCATATCGGCTCACGCTGTGCCTCCGGGCACAAATTTTGTCCGCGCGCCCGCGGTCCCCTGGCTCTAATTTCCGATTTAGGCGCCTGCGTGAAAGTCATTATGTCGTTAAACAAAAAGGCCCACACTACGTATCGCATTCTCCCGTTGGTGTCGTTGTAACCTACGCGCGTTTCATTGCCCGCGATGTATTTCACAAAGCTAAGGGTCAGGGTGTTGTTGAAGGTTGCGCCGTACGCCAGCTGCACAAGCTGATACCTGTCGTCGTCGACACGGTCGTCCGTGGTTTCGAGTCGCTTCTCTGCGGATTGTTTGCGCGCAGTCAATTTTTGCCGACGGTCAGCGAGCTCTTTGCGCGTGAGCTTAGCGTCGGGCGGCGGCTCTAGGGTCGCGTTTGTCATGCTGGTGAGCTGCGCGCGACGACCTTGCAACACCTTAACCGCGTATTCCGGATCGTGCTTCGCTCTATGCAGCAGCACTTTTCGGTCCCGCTCTTTGAACACATTCTCATGCACCTGCAGGAGGCTCTCGATCAGGTTGCTGGGGTTGTCCGCGGTGGCCGGCTTGCTTGTGGGTCTATCGGCACTTAAAAGTACGGGAATCGCGTACGGCAGGTGAACTTTGTCGATTATAATGGGCATAACGTTGTCTGCGTGTCGTAACAAATGCGACCATATGTCCGTGGTGTTCGCGCCGTTGCACGCGTCGCACACCAGCAGTCGATGCAGCAACGTTAAAATAATACGCACGTTCTTTATGTCCATGGTTATGATGTTCTGCGGAGGATCCGATTGTTTGCTCGTCGGCACGTATATCTGAGACGTGGTGCAGTCCTGCACTACGGGAATGTTGTAATGATGGTTCAACACCCGTCTGACTTGTTGCTTAAAGCTGCTGTCCGTATTGTCCGACGTCGGTTTGCAGTGTCGTATCAACTGGACCAATCGCAAGCACAGCGGCATGTAAGTCATAAACTCGTCTTTTAAATTGTAGAGTTCGCGGTACAGCGCGTAGAGCTGGAGCATTTCAATTACGTCGCCGTCGGGCAACGCCATTCTGTGGTTTTTCGGGTCCCCGTCGAAACGCGACTCTATCATACCGCGCATATCGGCAACCTGTTTTAGTCTCTGCAATGGAAGATTGTGTTTCAACATATACGACTTGACATAATTTTTCTCGGGGTAATCGTTCCGCCCTGAGTCGATAACGTCCAAACACGCGATGGTGCCGTTCGGCGGGGGGGGGGCGATTTCTCGTTCGCGACGCGATTTACGAATTTTAGGCTCGTCGTTTCCAACTTGCTGCGCTTCATCTCGACGCCGTTTTCCGCGTTGTCGCGCTCCGCGTGTAAAAAGGTCGGATCGGACGTGGGCGGATCCCACCCCACGTCGAACGAGCTGCCGCACGTGGTGCAGCAAAAGGAATCGCCGCAGTACCGCACGTAATGCCCTCGCGCGTCCCAACAGGTATTTTCCGTGGAATGCTTGTCGGTCATGGTCGAGTTGCACGCGTGGACCGTTTTTACAAGCTGTCGCGGCAGGTCCACCTCCAAGGTCCATCGCGCGGACCGTTTGCGTTTTGCGGGTTTCATCTGTTTGGAATCTGAAAGGTGCTGCATCCTCCTGAGCGAAAGATGAGAAATGATTGCGAAGAGGGTCACGAAAGGTACTTATTGCCTTTTCTATTACGATGGGCGGTGCAAAAGAAAATGTTGTATAAATATAACGAACTAGCGGTTTGAAGGAACGTGATGGAAACTGGAGCCTTCAAAGTGATTGTCGATAACGAGTACCATTTCGTGGATCTGGTCACCGAAAGCGCGCGCGGTGACATGTGCAGAATAAATCACGAGGTGTATTACGAAATCGACAGCAGCAACGACCACCTTTCCGTATCCGATAACAACGACAGACGGCCGGACGCCGAAGTTTACACGCGCACACACGTGATCGTCTCGGAAGTTTTTCCGTACGCGACCACCACCTGCACGTTCATACTACACGAGCGGTGCGTGGTGTGCAAATTTACGGACGACGACTCTTTTTCGTTGTGCAACTGCGAGGTACGCGCAATCTCGGAGGACGCGGCTTCCTTCGACGTTTGTCTGCAGTCGGAGAATTTTGCCCATCTCACGGTGCATTGCAGCGAGCTGCACCTGCTGACCACAACCACTCGTTACCAACGGTGCGAGTTGCGCGTGCACCGACCCGTGCACGAAAGCGTTCCGCAAGCGCGCGGCGTACCCGATCGCGTTCTGAGCGCCAGGTACGCGGAGGGCATCACTCGGGTGCCTGTCACCTTTGACGCTATGCCCGAAAGCGTCCCCGCGCAGTTTGTCTCTACCTGCAACCGATGCGGCCTTTGCGACTTTTGCCGCGACGTAGCGCAGCTCGGTGTGTGCGAGGATATCCCGGAGCGCTTGACGCCGTACGCCTTCGACGATGACGAGCACGACGGTCTGCTATCAACAGTGGATCCAACGCATCTCAGATGCGACGACTGGCTCTTATCTAGGACGCGCATCGCGGTGGGCCGAGACAGTCTGGCGCTCTACGTCGACGTGCACGACGCGTCCAAGACTTACCTGTGCCTGCGTATGCGGTTATTACCGCCGCACGTGGAGGAGCAGTTGAATCTGCTGTACGGCGCGTCCGGACTCGCCAACGCGTCCTTTGAGAGTATGCTGGAAGCGCCGGAGTTTGCGAACGCGCATTATCTATCCACGCGTCGTCGGGAGGTTCTATCGCGGGCTTGCAGCAGATTCATGTCCATGCGCGTCGCGGACGCGTGCACCCACTTTACGTTTAACGTTCTGAGTAGAAATCATAGCACGGATCGCGAGTCGTCACTTGCGAACTGCGGCATCGTATATCACGGGTGTCACAACGTACGCGAGGTCAATTTTAGCAGACTCTCGGAAGAAATTTTGAACGCGGAAGACGTTGAAAATCCCGCGCAGCGTCTGTACTTTCAGGACGGAGAATACGGCACCAGCGAGCGCGCTCTGCATTTCTCGGCCTCTATCAAACACGCGCACCCGCGACGTGTTAACGGGCTGCAAGAGTTTCTGCAATTTGCGGACAAAAGCAGAGACGTGCAGGAGCTGGTGCTGCAGCGCGTTCTGGTGTAAAATATATATACCCGTCTTGTGCGTTACGCATGCGTCGTTAAAATTCAACCATGTGGGAAACATTCAAAAATGAGGACGTGCATTTGTTGGCAACGACGATCTTTGTCGTCCAGCTGGCAACGCTGCTTGTGCGCTCAGATCCCGGATCGGTGCAACTGCACGTGCAGTACGCAAAATACAGCGACAACAGAAACAAATTGAGGATCGATCGCATGAACTCTCTTGATTTTGATACTGTGATATTGATGATCGTCTTCTTCATGATCAGCGCGATACTGCACGCTTACCGTTACGTAGAATCCAAAACTCAGAACGGGCTCGCGTGTAGTATGCGGGTCTCCTGGTGGCGGTGGGCGGACTACGTGATCACCGCGCCGACGATGATCGTGGTCGTGGGCATAAGCGTCGGCATATTCGACATGTGCGAACTGCTGACTCTTTACGCGGTGATGACGGCCACCGTGGGTTTCGGAATCATCGCGGAGTTCATGCACAGATCCGCGTTGAAACCGGACCGAAAAAATATGAGGATCGTAATAACAATAAGCTGTGGCCAATACAGAGCGCCGTGAGTTTCGGCCTGGTGACGGTCGCGATCGCAAGCTTTCTGGTGATTACGCTATGTGTCGCAGACCGCGTTGTGGATGTGGATCTGTCCCACCGTCTGCAATACGTTTCGTACGTGTCCGTTTTCGCGCTCGCCTACACTTACCTCTGGTCCATCGCGATATCGGCGTTACGAAAGGATACTAAGATGCTGGCGTCCAAATGTTTCGAAACAACGACCGAAAAGACCGCGGTTTTCATTTTTGCGTTCGTGCCGTACATGGTCATGTGGGCCAGCATCTTCGTGCGATTCGGCATAGCCGTAAACCAGGCGGACGGGGACGTGCCGGACAGCGTGTACTGCATCGTCGTTGTCATGTTTGTCGGCTTTACGGGAAGCTTCCCAATCATCCTCGCGTGCGAAATGTATCTGAGCACCAAGGTAGACCAAGACCTGGCGGAGCTGCTATACACCACCGCCGGCGTGGCGAACAAAGTGGCGCTGGGGTGGTTCATGCAGATGGGAGTCGAGCGAGCTCAGAATGCTTCCGAGTAAGAAAAAGCGCGCATTGTTGCTGTGGTGCATATTGTCCCGTCTATAGTATAGATACATATATGTAGTGCAACGAGCATATTATACGTAGTGCGACGAGCGCGACACAATGTCGGTAAACACGGACACCTACGCGTTGTTTATGGTAAAACGTAAATTAATTGATCCCTTGATGCAAGCACTGCTGAAGGTTCCTGAGAACTCGGAGCAATACAAGTTTATATCCAAAAAAAATGAAAGTGGCAAATCTCCTGGAGGCATACAAAGTACGTTACAGGATAATCATGTGGAGTATACTTTTGAGAATATAGGCAAGTTACAATTAGATGACCCCAATTCTTATCTGACCGTGGAAAATATACAATACGTTTTTAACGAAGTTGAAAATAAGTTCCGTAATAATTCCAAAGAAACGCAAGTATTAAATGTCGTACTTATAATTACTATGCCTTTACATACCTTTATGATGCAGGTTACTAAACACGCTGGAGAAACGAACGCCAGAATTTTATCGCTATGGGCCGACGAGTACGGTTTTGTGGAATATTCGGAAAACAATCAATACGGAACTTTTATGGAAGCAAAAGTTTTGTATAAAAAGATCGTAGAATTGGTAACTGTTTTACACGATTCACAAAAGGAAACAACTCTTTGTGCCCTTTACAATGAATTGTTTGCGTTGTCGGAAAAAAAAAACCGTTACTACAGCCGAACGATTGCGAACACATACTACAGCCGGACGAATTCGAACACATACTACAGTCGGACGAATTCGAACACATACTACAGCCGGACGAATTCGAACACATACTACAGCCGGACGAATACAAACGCGATAATGCACGGGACTTTTTCATTTTTCCCAGAGCTATGGTGTTTTCCATGGCAGCTGCGGGCGATTAATTAATTCGTACAGGAAAAACTGTTTTGTAAACCAATTTCAAAAATCTATAAAAAATTATATATTTTTTACCGTTCATGGGGCCTATATAGACGTCACCGAAAATCGATCTTACACCTTCATTTTTTAAGTTCTTAAGTGTTGGCAAAATTATATGTCGTTTTGTAAGAAAAGACGATTATCTCTTGTAGATTCAGTGAGTAATCCCTGACTAAACAGAAAAGATTATTTTGTGAACTGATACAACGTGCGCGAACGCAAAGCTCAGAGCAATTGCCTGCGCGAATAAATGATCAACGCTATAAATACTATAATAAATTTGGTAAATTTTTTGGACCGATACACATAAAATACTTGTGGTGGCTGATCTTTTCCTGCGGTGGAAAGGTTGTATAAATACGAACCCTGCACGATAGTACACGACTTACGGCATGCACGTGGGTATAGCAAACTTGTGCGCGATCTTGCTGTTTGCGGCGAATGCCGCAGCGCGCGCGGTGTACTCGGTCGAGGACCAGATGTACACAGCGACCGTCAAGATAGATATCGATTCCGTCGCGTCCGTGCAGGAGGATGCGACGTCGGATGAACCGATACTCGAACCCGCGAGTTGGAGTTTCGAACGCATCGGGACAGGCTGGTGCGACTGCCCGAATGAATACGCGGACACGCAGGATTGCGCGTACCGCAAAAGTTACGCGCTGCCTCGACGCAACAAGCTCGCCACGATCGAGCGGAGCGTTTGCGAAGCCTCGTGCGCGGACAACGATAAGTGCGTGGCGTACGCTTGGCGCGATGGCGTAGGAGATAACGAGTGCTACTTCTACGCGAACATGGACAGGCCCACCGCGACAACCTGCCCCGCTGGCGAGGACTGCTACGAGTGCTACGTCGAGGACAAAAACTTGTTGGAGGAGTACGAAGACGCGCTCACCGATTGATTACCGTTTGGTATACTTTGGTTGGACGGACTGGAGTCCGGCGGTTTGACATCTACCGCGCATGCTCTCTGTTGTGAGCGCATAGTCACGATGCAAGTGGTTATGTCGCGCAGACCGCCTGGAGGCATGCTGCTAATTCAACCTTGATTTCAATCCGGGTGCGTGTATTAATAATGCAGATCCACTTGATCGTAATTATTTTCACAGAGAATTAACGGGATCTCTTGAAAATCCGGTCGTATCCAAAAATTCCAAATGCTCCAAACGGTGCGGTTATACTCGCAGTTGGCTATCGGGGTAAAACCGTGCACGATGGTGGCCATAGCGTGCACCGTCATACAAGGCAGATTCGAATCGTTCGCGCAGTAATAGTACACCGGATAACCTCGTTTCAAACAAACGTTGTACGGACTGCGCGGTGGGCGATCTTGATCCGCCGCGCACTCACACTTGGATCTTACGTGCTCGACGTACTCGCGCAGAACGCGATCGCCTCGATCCAAAGCCTGCTGCATCCAAACGCGAGTGGTTGCGCACGGCGTCGCGGCGATGATGTCCGCAAACACATGCAGGTGCACCACGCATTGCTCCCTGAACAGACGGGTGTGTATGCCGTCATGTATTTGGCGCGAGTACCGCGTTTCGTCGATGAAAACGTTCTTCGCGATGAATTCGTACATCATGAGCCGCGCGTGCTCAATCCGCGCGTCGCTCTCCGCGGATCTGTTGTCGTGCGCGTGCAGCGTATTACACATGGTGCGCAATATCTTACCCGTGAAACGCTCGGGCAGTAATGTGCTCATCTGTTGTTGCAGGAGCTGCAGCACGCGCAGCGCGCACATGCACGCGCCATCCATCGCGCATTCCCAAAACACCGCGTTCAGGTCTGTGGGCGCCGTGATTCGCTTCAATGCGGTGTGCTGCGCGATGTAACACGTGGCGAAATCGAAAACCGCGACGCGAAGCGGCAGAGTACCGTTCAGATCAAAAACGTACTTTGTCAGATGACACCTGTCTAGGTGTCGTAGATGGTGCAGCGTAACACAATTTTCCAACTGCTCTTTTAAAGCATTCTCAACAAGTTTGGCGTTACCGCCCTTAATAACCACGCGCGCGTTACTCGAGTCCATGGTGCAAAACGGATAATCACTCTACGGAGAAATGACCGTCCGTCAATACAGCGTCCCTATTTTTCGAAACGACGAGCGCGTTCGTTAGTATCTTCCACGCCCTCCTCCGTTGCGTCGATTATTTCCGGTTTGACACCGTTCGCTATCAGTGCGTCCGGGTCCACCTGCAGCAAAAACTGCTCCAAGTACACGAGCGCACGTTGCATATTCAGCAGCTCGGTCAGCCGTTTACTCTGCGGATCGTCGGACATTTTTGCGCTCTAATGAAAGTGACGCAACAGAATGTCCACGCTGCGTTTCGATCCGCCCGCTCCCGCCCCACCCCCGTGCCTCGATCAGTAACAGCGAGCGTAAAAAAAATGGCGTTTCTGAGCGAACGGGGGCTCACTTTTCCATCGATTTGGCGACCGATAATGCCGTGGCGAACTTTCGAGATTCGACGATCCTGTTGATTTCTTCTTCAAGTTTATTTCCCTTTCGCAGCTTAACATACAAATTCTCCACGCTCAGAATTTCCGCGGTAAAACGTCCACCGTCAGGTCGGCCTCGCTTCCCGTTTAACCGCTTGCGATCCTGAAACTCCTCGTCCGGGTAATGCCAACACAGAATATCGCCGATGTTGATTACGCCCGGACCGGTGTTGATGACTGTATCCGAGCCGGCAACACGCACGGCCACCTGACTGCTTCGTCTCTGCTTGGCGTCCGAAAATGGCATGGTTGTCAAACTCAGGCCCACGAAGATGGGCGTCTCGTTGATCTCCAGGTTGTCAAACTTTTTTAGGTGGCAAAGGGAGGAGTACACGTATAGTTTGGGACGGCCGCCGCTCATGTTTATGTTCAAAGAGGGATTGACCTGCGTTGTCGCGGGCGAGCGAAACACGAGGTCGTACATCATCAGGCTGTATTTTTCATCGTCGCTGCCTTCCCCGCCGATGTGGTCGTCTCCGGAGCTCTGTTTGCGAGCGCACATGTTCTGCACGTCGAGGTAGCCGTCCACCACGACGGCGGCTTGCGGCGTGACGGGATTGTACATGACGACGTGATCTTTTTTGTCCGACAAAAATTATTGATATTTATAGTGTGCTTTGTCAATACGCATGCGCGTGTTGCTACAGCGCTTGCAAGTGCTCCGTAAGGTCGGCTCCGCAATGCGGATTACCTTGCAGATCCTCCCGTACAACGCGGCACCATTCGTGCATGGCGCACCACGCGCACGGGAAACGCGCGCAGCTGATCGTTCTCGCCTCGTGGATATACCAACGGCCACGGTGGTGCACAATCAACGGCGCGTGCCTCGGCGCGTTGGTGCGGAAACGGTTTAGGCGTTCGAGCGCGTGCATCGGGTGCAGCTCGGCATCCAGAAAGTAGGTCCGCGCCCAGTCCACCCGGGCAGTCTGATCGCAGTCGTAAGCGAAAACTATCACCCCCAGCTCCCACGCGAGGTCATCGTCGGCCGCCCGGTGCGCTTTCTCGACCAGGGTGCGTGCCCGACTGCGCATGCTGCCCGCGAGCTCGGGGGCGACCCGCGCGGCCACGTTGCTCGCAGGGTTTCGCCGAAAAGCCACGGAGTCGCGTCGTAGGGCCGCGTCCGGCAGGTCGTATCCCCAAGCGGCGGGCACCTCCCGCGAAGCGAGCACGTATTCCATCGCCATCTGGTACAGGTCGTCGGGCACGGGCGCCTCTAGGCGTTGCCGCGTGGCCTCCCGCAAGCCGCGCCCGCACTCGGGCCCGTGCGGACAGCTATCGTGCACCGCGCTGCACCTCCGCTCCAAAGTTACCGTGAGTTCGTGCCGGGCGCGCAGGTCGCGACATCGATCCCACGCCGCCGTAACGAGCTCGTTCTCCCCGCAAGCGCAACGCGTCAGCACAACGCTCAGCAACAACAGCTCCTGCGCGCTCTCGTGCAGCGTCGGGCGGGGACGCAGAGCGCGGTACCAGTCTTGCAGGATCAGCTCCGCGGTGTCGTCGGATATTTCGTTTTCGGACAGCGCCGGTGCGGTTCGCTGCATGCGCTCGCGTGCGGCGACGTGCACGCTCATCTCCAACTCCAGCCCCCATCTCGTAGCGGCGGGGGCGCAGTTTGGGGCAGTGGCATGCACGCAAGCGTCGGTCACAATCGCAGCCACGCGCAGAAAGCAGGCCACCTGCGCCAGCAAGTCCGCGCCCGCGTCGCACGATGCGCCGCGAGGATCGTACATGCGCACGAAATCGGTAATCTGCGCGTTGCACAGCTTTTCACCTTTGATTGCGCGAAGCGCGGACTCTGCCGCGGCGTTTCGCCCAAGCTCCTCCACCAGCTGCGCACAAAATTCCGGGGTAGCCGCGACAAGATGCAGTTGGGCCAGGTCGTGCCTGCCTTGCGCGTGCGACCGCAACGCCTCCAAATGATCCGCGGACGAACGGGCCAGCACCGCCTCGCGCACGGTCACCGCGTACTGCATACGCCCCTCGATACCCAGCGCGCGTCGTCTATCTATACGGAAATCCATATTTACACATCTTCAAAATGCACGTCTTTGAGTACAACCTGCTGGCGACTCGCAACCGCCTCTTCAACCGCAAAGTTCCAAGCAGTCAACAACGCGTTCTTCAGAGCCACGCGATAGCGACGCGCCACCGCCGGCGTGAGCTCCCAAGCGTTCGCACGACCTTTGCCCGTGGAATCCAAGGCTTTCATACACCGAAGGCCCATGGCGAACATGACGTCGTCGTGCGTTTTGTGAAGCAGCGGCGTCAGGTCGGTGCGGCCCGTGGCCGTCGGCGGTATGGCGATGTCCGCGTCCATAGGCAGAGGCAGCAAAGCGGGCGCTCGTTGCACCGTGTTGAGCGCATTGTGCGTGACGCGGCACGACGGATGCAACGAGTCGTCGTAATAATTTACAGTGTCCGACACCGCGTCGTTGTTCTCCTCGTTCTGTCGTCTGTGTAGCTGGTTGAAAATCGAGTTGCGCGCCTGCATGTTCTCCATGGCGGACACCACGCGGCAATCGCTGCTGAGCGTCACCAGGCTGCGCTCGTCGAAGGCGTTGTCCGTGCGGGTGCGGGTGAACACGAAGGGTTGTGCGCGCGCCCTGTCGGCGATCATGCTGCTGTGCACGATACTCTGTTCGAAGCAGAGCGTCGAGTAGACTCCGGCGACGTCGGAGCGCAAACGACCGGTTCGTTCGCAGGGCATGTCTTTGATGACGCTGTAGGTGACGTGCGCCGCGTTCATCGCCGGATTGCCAAATATGTCGGAGAAGGATGCCTGCTCGTTGCGCTGCACAACGATCGCGTCCCTCGCCTCGCCGTGCGAAACCCGCAGCGCGTACCGTTCCCCGTTCTGCAGGGCGTACCGCCGCATGATCGGCATTCCCAACCGCTCCGACCGCGTGGGGTCCATTCCGCAACGCGGCGTCAACGTGAAGACGCTGAATGCCATCACAATCAGATCATCGATCGTCTGCAAACAAAAATGGTCTAAGTCGTGTTGCAGATCACGCATATCGCTGAGGTCGAGCACCGAACTAAGGGGCGGTTCCGTAAGATACTCGGGAGTGTTTGGCATGACCGCGGCGGCGACAATGTTCTTGCATACCCGCATGGCGATGTGATGGTACATGACGCGCTGGTACATTACGATTTCCTCACCGCACAGCGGCACCAAACGGTCCTTGCGCGGCTGCCCCCGGTGCGTATTGACCGATTGGCTTTCGACGCGGCGACGCTTTCGCCCGTTTCGAAGATTGGGTTTCTTTTCGCTCATGGCCACGACCGAAACACGACTCCAGGTGTATTTATACGCACCGGCGCCAATTTTAAAAAATCCTCACAAGACCTATTTGCCCGAACGCGATATCAACAATTAACTGTCCGATGCACTATCGGCGTAGACGTCGCTGCGTTCTCTATTTCTGAGTGACAGTAAACTCGAGCTCCACTGTGCTATTTGTAAGAAAGATGGATAGCCGGAATGCAACACGAAAAATTCGGAAGTGCCAAAATCAAAAGGCTCCCGTCAGACAGGAATCAGGGTCCCACGACCCGAGAGCGTATGTTAAAAATATTCCGACCATCGACCTCCAGAAATATAAGCTATTTGTTAGAAAAAATAGATAGCCGGTATGCAAGTTGAATCCATACGATACCCTTATACAAAACACGCCGCAGACCCTCTGACTCGCCACCCTCTAGCAACCGGCCCGGAACAAAACATACAAAACTGTTTACTGTGTGTGTAAGGCAGGGTGCTGAAGTTATGAGACTGCGTGTGTGGGGCAGCGCCCTCAGTCTTGACTAAGTATGTGGGACAGGGCATTTAAGGCTTGACACGGTGTGTGGGGTAAGGCACTGGTGCCGTGACTGTGTGTGGGTGGGACAGAACAATTAGTGTATATGAAGCAGGGCACATAAGTCTGGACTCTGCGTTTATGGCAAGGCACTCAAGTCTCGATATTAGAGCATTAACTGTGTGTGTAACTCGCATACGTGAGTTGGTGCGTACAAGTTTACCCCTGTGGTTTAGTGAGTAAGCATGATAGCCCTACCTGCACGTCAGCACTAAGCTGAGCTCATTCTTAAAGGAGGCGGAGTGATACCTTGTCCTTTTCTTTTGGGTTCGCCTCGTTATCTTCAAACAATGGTAACCATGACCGGTAGCCTTGAATTAATTGAAAAGAAAACACGCCTGAATAAGTAATAGAAGCAAAGCGGTAGACAGGAAGCATGTGTGTCTGTAGAGAGAGCAGAGCAAGCAAGGTGGTGAACAGGCAGTATTTGTGTCTGTGCAAAAGGTTGGTGCTTGCGAAGCGATGAGCGGGCAGCTTGGGTGTCCGTGGAGAGGGCAGAGCGAGCAAGGCGGTAAACAGGCAGCAAGTGTGTTTGTGGAAAAGGCGGAGCCTTTAATACGAAAAACAGGCAGCATGCAAAAGGGGGAGCGAGCAAGTTGGTGAGCGGGCAGTATGTGTATCTTTGGAGTGGGCGGAGCGTACAAAGAGGTGAGCGGGCAGCTTGTGTGTCTGTAAGGAGAGCGGCTGCCACCACTGTACCCCCCACCCTTCCGGGTAATTTTGGGGTTGTCCTAAGATGTATTTAAGTACTTGGCACGTCCTCAGACCATAAGGGGAAACACTCAAGAGCGGCCCATCTGCTTACTTAAACACCACACTGGGGACCCCCTCCGGACTTCTATGACTGATCCTCGAAAATCATGCAAGAGTTTTGCAGGTTTCACTCGCCCCGGCGTGCAAAATAACCCAAGATACCTACTTGACCCTTGTGCACCGAAATATGGCCTTGGGGATCTCGCTATACAGTTAACTCACTATCCTTGGGCTCCCTATCTACCAGAAAGAAGATTAAGATATTATTATTGAACTGAAAATGTAAGTCGCCTAGTTTTTACCCTTAAAAAATCCTATTCAGTCCCTCTCTGTAGCAAATGCCTCTTTTACAAAGGTCCTTTGGAAGAGTGGTATCGAAGCTACAGCACAGAGTTCACGGTTTAGACAGTAAGATCTACGAACTCAATTTTCCTCCTCTTGCTGTCCGCTTGTAATTTTACCTGAAACAAGACAACAAACCGGTTGCCAACACAAAACGGAAAAAAGGAGATTTGCGCAACGGTAAGACGGTGTACGAGTGGACTTACGATATAGTTGATCAGATTGGTTGCCACTTCACTTTTTACAGGTTCCCTTACACAAGGCTTCCGGCAATTGGGGCACGAAGGCTGCACTCCAGCTTCCTGTTTACGGTTACAGTGTTAGCAAACAAACTTTACAAACTCAAAATAAACAGAGAATCACGACGCGGTAAGTTTGAGCGGACCTTCTTCGTATCATTCCAGTTTTTTAGGCACTCTCCGCAATACGAGTGACCGCAATCTGCTCCCGTCAGATGCGCGTCTTGCATATTATTTAAACAAATCCCGCACTGTAAATCTTTATGCGATACATCCACCGACTGGTCTTCCGTCTGAGTAGCTCTAGAGACCAAATCTATCTCAGAAACTTTAAAAATTATAAGGAGTGTCCTGCGCGCGCACGGCAGTTAGTCTTGACACAATTTTGTAAGCAACGTGCTTAACGGGAATGTGGCGCGCTCACGGCACGACCGTAAACCATCGTGTAGTCCTGTTGGTCGATTCGATGGCGATATTTCCGCGCCTAACCGACCATGGGCTTGTACCCCATGGCACCGAGGGTTTATCCAGCAGTACACCTAGATTGCATTGCATATTTCATATATATGTACAACCTTAATAGTCCTGTGTTATAAAAATGTCCAGGCAGCATAAGATGCCGGCCATGGTTGTTAGACAGGAAGTAGCTCAGATGTTCCATGACAACGGATTTAGGAATGGACATTTATTCTCCTGTTTATGATACAACCATGCTGGATACTCATCGGACCTACCTGTGAAAATCAACATGCTTATAATTTAGCATGATAGAGATGCAGGATTACCAAAACTGAAATATATGATATAAATCGTGCCATGTTACATGCTGTCCAGTGGTATACAGATTATACATGCATGATTAAGTTAAGTTAAGTTAACATAACTTATCTTGATATATTTCAGATGTGTGTGATTTAACAGCAAGTACACACACACAGAGCAAAGCATATTTATTTATGTATGTGGATATGTGTGATTCAACAGTGATTGGAGCATGCACACACACACACACCCACATCAACTATGCAGGAAGATATATATTGACATTACACTCAATCAGTAAAGTGTAAATGATCAATGTAAGTATGCAAATAAAATATATACATTATGTACTAATGCATACATACCAGCCACAAACACACGTGCGTGTGTGGCTACTATCCTTAATCCAGATCCTCCCACAAGAATCTAGCGCAAATGGGCATGGCGACTTTGTATGTCGTATATAGTGGCCCGGCATATGCTTTGGGGCAATATTTATGAACCTTTTGAATTATCTATAACATTTCTTTGCTTGAAATGTCGATGGTTTGACCTTTAATCTTAGCGTGGTTTGGGTGGGTGCTTTCACAGAATTTTAATCAAAATGCTAGATCCTACCACAAGGATCTAGGGTACCGACAACTCTAGGCCTTGCTACACGAGCTCGGGTTGGTGCGTATGTTGTTAACCCTCGAGAATATGACCAAAACTAATTTTGTAAGCCCTTTAACCCTGGGTCATATATGACCCAAGGGTACCTAAAATTGATTTATGAAGCCGTCTAAAATCCAAAAATGCTTTTGAAAACAGTTTTGAAAAGGTCTCCCTTATGCGCATTAAATTGTGTGCCCAATGTTTCTCAACACTGTCGCATGCTTTCAAGATCGAACGATGAAGAGTGTGAAAATCGTTTGACACAACATACGGTTATGGTTTGCGCGTATAAATACGCATGCTCAACCCTATTTAGGTCACGTTACATCTTCAACACATAGCTAGGCGTTATATATGCAAAACATGCTAGGGTCATGATTAGGGTTTACACGGGACAGTGGATACGAATTCAGCGCCGCAATGCGTGAGACATACATTCATTTGTGACATCGCATTTTCACCTCATGCTCAAATTTGAACAATGCAGTACGACGCGCCTTGGAAATACGCTTCAAGTGGTATGCTCAAAACGCAAATCGGCCTTCGTATGAGGCGGCTATATGGAAAACACTGACTTCAACCAAAACCAAAAATAGTTATGACGGTTTAGGGGTTAATATCATACTAGCCGGATTAATCGCCGCATATGCGCATGCTATGGTGTAGTACCGTCGAAATTCAATATTTCCATCATTATCAGGGTCTGAAAATCGTATCCTAGAACCTCTAGCGGTAGTTCTAACGGTTCAAAAAATCCCCAAAAAATCCCAAGGAGACTTTGAAGTCATATTAAAGTACTGAAGTGCTCACCAAGGCAAAGATCTAGCCTTAAAGCTTAAAATGGACCAAGACTCACGCCCAAAATGCGAAATCATCCCCATACTTAAGGAATGTGTATATCTTACCCATGTGACCGCGTTCGTGTGATGTGTCCAATATACATTATCCAAGTCGTATTTTGACCCAAACATAATTAATATACATGCATACCTTGAGATATATCATGTCTATGGTGGCAAAGGATCGATATACGATTGGCAAAAAATTATGGAAGATACACCCCGCTTTTGAAGCTTTAAAAGGCGTAGCAGTTCAAAATTTGGTTGGGGCATGCTATAAATGCATTAGCTAGGAGTATATATGATGGATTCTCGTCAAACCACGCACCATACTACTTAGTATAGGTCCCATGTGGAAAGTATTCCTTGGTGTTGACTTGTAGAAAGCTCGTGGGGCGCCTAAATAAATTACTGAAAAAGTGATCCTTGTGGGAGGATCTAGAGCGTTCTAGGTCCTCCCACAAGGATCTCGGGATAGTAGCCATGTGGACTGTCAGTGATGGCGATACATACAGTAATCACCAACCTATAAGAAAACAGGGATTTTGGGCCAGCCAGCCGTACTCATCGAGTTGGGTACCCCGCGCCAGCGTCAGCGTCATAAGAGAACTCGAAGAATAGTAAGCCATTTTCTTTCAATTAGCCAGCTATTTTCTTAAATTTTCATTGATAAACGCTCAAAACGGCTATAATTTCAGGAAAAATCGCCTGCGGCGCCAGCACCAAGGTTTCTTATTTCGGGATTTCTTTTAGCCGAAAAAAAAACAGCCAGCTCCAGCTCCTCAGGGAAACTCCTCGGGTACTGCACAGGTACCAGTGATGAGAGCACCCCGAGGATAGATCAGCCTGTACAAGCCACTGAAGCAGGTGACCGGGTTGAGAGTATCTCAGAAGAAGTCCTTTCCAGTATTCAGTCTGACATTGCAGTTCCAGCAAACGGACACTCCATCAGATCACATCGCAAAGATGCAGTCTCAGACAGCACAGCTGAAATCACAGAAGAAGCTGTTGTTGTACAAGGGAACGGTATATGGACAGAGTACTCATATTTTGGTAGATCCTGGGGCAACATCATCATTTATCGACAGGCAATTTGCTTCTCAGCTTGGTATAGCAGCATCTGATTCATCATCATTCTCAGTGGGGTTGGCTGGAGGAAGCCAACTACCTTGTACATCCTATCTTCCCAATGCTACATTTACGGCGGGCAAGTATAAGGATTCAGTGGACCTGTATGTTATTGATATGACACCCTTCACAGTAATCCTGGGACAGGATTGGTTGGAGAGGAGGAATCCACACATAGATTTTCAGTCGAAGAACATGGCGATCACCAGGACACACCCTTCAGGCTCCAGTGTTCGCACAGTTCTATCACTAGGAATAGGTTTTCCCTTACTTCTGGTTACCTTTGGTTATTAATGCGTACTTTTGGTTATGTTTCCTTACCTTCGCTTGATTTATATCCGACTGGCAGAAAATGACTGGCAGGGTCATCGAGCCGGCTTCAGAATGCCCCGGGGCTCATTCAAGAGGTCACGAGGACGACGCACGAGACCGAAACCGCAAGCAAGTCACTGGGATCAGTGATCAGGACGCTTGTGAGGGACTGAAGGGGAGTAAAATACTTATAAACCGACGAGGGTCGTGAAGTGAGGCAGCATTCAGTTTTATATACGTCGAAGCGACATGGCTCGCAAGGTCGCGTGAACGCGTAGGCCAATCAGAAAACACGAAGGGCTCGAGTTGTTATATTTATGCTATAGTTGATATAGTTGATATATCCAGAGTTGAAGAGACTCAAAAGTCAGATGGCCTTCCTGAAATGGAAAGTAGTCAGTGCCACCACAATGAGGAAACACCTGCGACGTATACGATCCAGTGGTTCGGCTGAAGAAGCCGTAGCTTATCTCTTCTTTCTCACAGAGGTTGATGGTGAAGTGGTCACGACAACAACTGACACAGACACTACCATGGAAGACCCAGAGGTCACAGCAGAACGTGATCGGACGAGAGGACTTTTCAGATATATTCCAGGAGGAACTTCCAGCTGGCCATATGCCAGAGCGGTTTGAAGGTGGATATCATCGCATCAACTTTGAACCTGGGCATAAGCCACCATCACAGCCAGTACGAACTATTCCAGTGCCTATGATGGAGGAGCTCAAACGGCAGATCATCAAATATGTCGAATTGGGTATCCTTCGTCCATCATCATCACCATGTGGGTGCCCAATTATTTTCGCTCCTAAGCCAGGGGGTAAATGGAGGATGTGCTGTGATTATCGTGCCCTTAATAACATCACTATAAAGGACACATATCCATTGCCACCCCATGACACCCTCCTAGAACAGCTTAAGGGGGCACGCTGGTTCAGCAGATTCGACTTCAATCAGTTTTTCCATCAAATCCCTATTCATCCAGACGACATCTATAAGACAGCTATTTGAAGTAGATATGGTTCATACGAGTGGACAGTGATGCCCTTTGGGTTATTAACTAATGCTCCTGCGACCGCTCTGCGTGTTGGAAACCGAGCATTCTTCGACTTCATCGATCAGAAACTTTCTTAGTCATCTTTATGGACGATACTATTGTGTACAGTCCAGATTTTGACACACACGTGAAGCACGTTCGCCAGTTCTTACAGCGCTGCAGAGAGCATCAGTTCTTCATCAGACCTTCGAAGGTTGAGTTGTTCGTCAGAAGTATTGACTTTATCGGACACTGCATCTCTGAGACAGGTCTATCCATCATCGAAGACAGAGTCCGTGCAGTCATGGCTATTCAGCCTCCAGTATCCTATGGCCCAACTGTTGGCAAGCGGCCTCTACGCCGCATGGCTAAAGATGACAAGTCTAGCCTCCGGTCATTCTTGGGCATGGTCGGCCAGTTCAGAAGATTTATTCCGAAATTCTCCAAGATTGCCGAGCCACTCAATCGCCTTCTGAAAGACAATGCAGAATTTGTCTGGGAAACTGAGCAGCAGCAGGCATTCGACAATCTCAAAAGTGCCATCTGCAATGCTCCAGTACTACAGCTTCCAGATCAGAAACTGCCGTCCATTATGGAGGTCGATGGATCAGGCACACACGTTGGCCAAGTCATCCTACAGGATCAAGGCAAAGGTATGAGGCCATGTGGCTACCACAGCGTAACTCTTTCTGACACACAGCGACGCTGACCTATTCCTGAGATTGAGTTATTTGCTATCGTGGAGGGCTTCCGGTTCTTTCGCCACATCTTGCTGGGAGCTCCAGAGACTATCGTCCGCTCAGATCATCAGCCACTGGTATATTTCCAGTCCAAATCCACACTAAGCCCGAAACAGGCAAGGTGGTTGGATGAGCTCTCCGAGTACAACTTTCGGATAGAGCACATTGCAGGCGAGAAGAATAAGGTTGCAGATGCCCTGACACGTATTTCTGCTCTGTTCGAACTCTCCGATAGGCTGCAACATCACATTGCCTCATTGGCATTCGCATCGGCTGATGACACAACATCTCCAGACCCTACATTTATTGCTCTTGTCTCTGCATCATCATCGGGTCATCAGCTACACGACGCTATCACATCACAGTATGACCGTGATCCTTTTGCACAATCGATACTTTCCAAACTGGCATCAGCATCATCATCACAGACTGTCAGCAGCTTCGAGCTCATTCAGGGATTGCTATATCGCAAGGCCATTTATGGCAGACAGCTTTACATTCCACCTACTGCCAAAGTTCCAACAGATGACGGCGAGATCACACAGCTTCGCCATATTCTTCTGCATGAGTGTCACTCAGCAACTGTTTCTGGTCACGTAGGCAAGAATCGCATGCTCCATCTATTGCGTAGCCGAGATTACTGGTCAGGAATGACGAAGGCAGCAATCCAGTACATTCGGGAGTGCCCCGTGTGCCAACGCCAGAAAACAAGGAGACACAAACCTTATGAACAGGCGCATCTCCGCTATTGTGTGCCTGAGACAAAATGGCTTGATGTATCACTTGACTGGATTACTGATCTGCCCTTGACCACCAATGGGCACGACAGTATATTTGTGGTAATGTGCCAATTCACTCATCGCTCGCTGCCATCTCATCCCATTTCACATGACCTGGACTGCTCAGCACACCGCTGCTATATATATGCAACACATCTTCAAGCTCCATGGTCTTCCGAGGAATATCATCTTAGATCGAGATCCCAGATTCACTTCTTCATTCTGGCAAACGCTGTGGAAGTCTACTGGTACGAGATTGTCTATGACATCTTCACACCATCCACGGTCGAATGCGAGTAATGAGCGAAGCCATGCCTTCATTGAGGACATCCTCAGGCATTTTGCATTTTGTTTGATGCATGTTTCACCAACCTCCGGTTTATAATTACTGATTAGGAAGTATTTTCCCTCAGGCGTTGTTGCAATGATACTTCTGCCGATTCGTGGGAGGACAAGTTGCCTCTGGTGGAGTTTGCAATCAACAACACAGTTTCATGCTACAACTGGATACACACCTTTCTATCTCGATTCCCTGGCGTAGCCACTATCGCCACATGACTTGGCAATCGCCATTCCGCCAGAAGCTCCTGTTCCAATACTGTACAGAATGCTATTCGAGATCACTTTGACCAGTACTCGGCTGTTCACGCCAATGCGGTAGACAATATTAGCCGAGCAGCAGAAATAAATCGAGCCAGATTCAACAAGACTCACATGCCCCGATAGTATGCACTAGGGCAAAAAGTTCTTTTTACGGACTGAGTTTATCCAATGGACTGGTTTGACAGAGGCAGGCCGACACTTTAAGCAGCCGTATATCGGGCCGTTTACAACATCCAAAGTTGTCAGCCATGGACGCACATATGAGCTAGATTTCGGAGGTCTCGACATAGATTCGGATCCATCCGATTCAGCCTGTATCCAGATTAGAGTTATACCGCAATTACTCAATTCAGGCACCTTTGCCTCTGCCACAGATGATCACCGAAGAAGGGCAGCCATTATTTGAGATATCACACATTCTCTCAGATAAGATTACTAGAGGTGTCAAGTACTATTTAGTAGTGCGAATGCAGGCTACGGCCCTGAACATGGCACCTGGGTCAAAGCCACAGAGCTGACCAATGCAGCAGACATGATCGCTGCCTATGAAGGCTAACAATATATTAAGCCTATTACCCTTACTTCTTGTAATATATACTAATACAATAAAACATGTCGATCTTCTAAAATACCCTGCACTTAATGTTGTATCATTATGTTGTATCAGGACATTCTACACATTTGGGGAGTTTGGGAGTTTTGGGAGTTGGGGAGTTTTACAATGGGAGGCCCTGAAAAAATTGAAAATTTGACCGAATCTAGGGTTTAAGATTTTCCCGAGTGGAATGTAATTTTATTTAATTTTCCGGTTGTTTTAGGGTTTAAGAAATATTCCTGATTTTCACTAAAAAAATCATCTTTTTCAGCCTGAATTAAGGAAGGTTTATGGGGTTTTTGTGTTAAGAAAACATAAATTTTCAATTGAAGTTCTACAATATTTTACGCATTTTTAAGCTTCAAATTTTTTTCGAAACTCGGTAGCAAAATGATACTTTATACGTCTGATTTTTATGAAATATGTTTTTGGGGGTTCATCGATGAACCCCTTTTTTTTTCTAGTTTTATATGAATTTCAGGCCTTTTTGGGTTTTGGGGAGTTTTACAAGGGGAGGCCCTGAAAAAATTGAAAATTTGACCGAATCTAGGGTTTAAGATTTTCCCAAGTTGAATGTAATTTTATTTAATTTCCCGGTTGTTTTAGGGTTTAAGAAATATTCCTGATTTTCACTAAAAAAATTATCTTTTTCACCCTGAATTAAGGAAGATTTATGGGGTTTTTTGTGTTAAGAAAACATAAATTTTTAATTGAACTTGTACAATATTTCACGCATTTTTAAGCTAATTTATTTTTTTGAAAATCGGTAGCAAAATGATACTTTTTACGTCTGCTTTCATGAAATATTTTTTGGGGGGTTCATCGATGAACCAATATATATTTTTTTAGTTTTCTATGATTTTCAGGCCTTTTTGTGGTTTTTTTAAAATTTGAAAATTTTGGAAAAAACCCAGATTTTTTCTACACTTTCAGGAATATCTTTGGTTGGCTTTGTTCCTATTTTATGGGGGTTGCCCCGTTTTCCCCCCTTATTTCAGGCATAAAACAGCCGACAACCGCTAGGTCATCAACTCCAGTTACGACGCGCGCCCGGACTTCTCTTAAATACCGAAGAACACGGACAGAAAAAATTAAACACGCAAACACTTAAACACGTACTTTGTGGCAATTACGCTAAGAAATGTCCGAAGAACAGCCAGCGGTAGTTGAGGTGTACCCAGAGGTGATTAATGTGCTTTGGATGCGTGCGCGTTTACAAGCGGAAGCGGACTATGTTGAGTTTTACAGCACGAGAATACCTGGAACTGGTTACAAGTGTGGCCGCTGTACATCCACGGCCGCACAACAACCGAAAGAATAGGTGTGAGGCACTTGGTTTACTGGTACGAGATCGGCTGGCACTACGACGAATATCCACCAGGGCAGTGGCAACCGTGGTATAACACCCGCGGCTACGGCATTCTTACGTACGAAGCCTTAACCGAGCTGAGCAGTGACTTGCTGCGGGATGATGACGGAAGGTGTCCGTTTTGTTTTCGCAGCTTTAGAATATGCAGCTTAGCTAGAAGGTTTTATTTGGACGCTTGTACTATTCACTAGATTAGAACGCTTGTTCACGTAAAATATAAAGCTTCAAATCAATATTCAAAGCAAAGTTACCGGCGCGCATGTTTTGCCTCCAGAGTTTAACACGACTTCACCCTTTCTTGTGCCCTTCGCCCCATCGCCTACTCGTCTTCGTGCATTGACCAACTACGTTCTCCATTGGTTTTTCACGTGCTTTCGCGGACCACTACTAACCACAAGTCCCGGTGGCCGGCCCCCCAGTTCGGTTCAAAACATACTTCTCGCCAAGATCCCTAACTAACTTTCACATTATCCCTGGACACTCAGTCGCATATTTCCCAACGTGTGGTACCTGTGGAAAAACAATCACGTTAGTCCAAAGCCCAACAAACCGTGCCAATGCAAACAACAATGTCGCTTTCGTACCTGAGTTACTGCTCTTGAAAGGTCAAGGCCCCAGCTCCAAGCCGTTGTTCCCTAGTTAGTGACAACCCATGTGCCACAACCAGGTCCGTAGGTGAAGGCGGTACATCACAGTAGTTGGGCAATACCGTAGCGCAACACTGGTGGAGAAGACAGAATTGAAACTTGTGCTTTACCCACTGACCATTCACCTTGCGCCGACCCATGACCACCACCCTTGGGCCATCCTTTGAAAGGATGGGCTGGGATTGCTTGTGGGTCTTCGCCGTCACGCAACCCTTGCGGGACTCGGAGGCCGCGCAACTTGCTTTCCTACCGGTACCGGGCACCACCATCCATTGCCCGTAGGCCAGTTCCTCACTCCCGACACGATCGCCGGTGGTGAGGCGGGATCCCAGCGCCGTTAAGATGTCGTCGATCTCCTCCGTGGTAAACCCCGATTGCACGTAAAATGCATGTCCAGGTTTGAACCCCGCGCGGAATAGGAGGGTGGACAGGCACACGCAAAGCTTCACCGAAGTCGACCTTCCCACGCGAGTCATCGTTTGGCGCCATGAGTAGCATGAGCAGCTGATGCGTTGTTGCGCCGCCCGGGCCAGATGACCAAATATCACCCGCGAGGGTTCACCTCGACCAGAGGACAAGGTGTAACTGCGGTCCAGGAAGCCGTCGTGTCTTCCACGTGCGGTTAAACGGACGGTCGGTTGGCCAACCTGTATCACTTTCAAGCGCTTGTCAGGCTGCAAGAACATGCGAGCCAACATTTGCGCGTGGCCTTTCGTGGTGCTTGTCTGGTACCGCACCTCGTCCAAAGACCCGACGGACACGCGGCGAGTGTCCACGTAGCGATGTTCGGAATGAAAGTGCACCGCGGTCTCCAAATATTGCACCACGAGAGCCTCGTCCACCTCTTGGGAAGACTGCCAAACATAACGGGCGGCCGGGTCCTCGGTGTTTGGGTCGAACTGCCATTGGAACTCCAAAGGGTTCTCGAGGCATGCCCGCACCAACTTGATGGCCGGAGTCGGCGTTCCAGGCTCGTCGATCGTCACCCTAGTCTTAGTCCTCTTCCCCATCGATCGGACTTGGTTTGGTCGGTGACTGCGTGTCTCCGTCGTCACTGGACCAGGAGTGACATATATTTCACGCACCTCCTCAAGGACGTCGTACGCGGTGTGGCGTGCGCGTTGCATGGCGGTGTACACCCTTCGCCGCTCATCGTACAAGGTGTTCGTGCGGGAGTCCCGCTGGCTGTGGCCACCTTCTCCTACGTGCTCCAACCAGGCGGATTGGGTGATGTACGTCACGTTCTCCAGGTGCAAGAACTCGGAGGCCGGCAGATTCACGCCGATCAGTTTGCCGTCCTTGGAGAAGAGTTGCTCCGCCGGGTTAGCCCCTTTGCTTTGTGTGAAAAGCTGCAGGGTGCGTTCGCCTTCACCTTCGTAAAATAAAACGAGCGAAGACAAAGAGGATTGCACGCTCTTGCTCTCTTGCTCCATGATGAAGTCGAAGAGGCGCGCACGTGCGTCCATCACACGTCTGGGGGCTTGTGCTTCGTACCACCGTGTGAACAGTGTCCGGAACTGGGCCTCCTCGAAACTCTTGTCCAAACACCGAGCGTGTATCCCCATGTTCGCAACGAGGTGCAAGTCACAGCCTTTCTCCAACGAGTTGCCCGCCTCGTCCCGCGTCATGTACTTCTTTCGGTCCTCCATGCGCATGAACTTGTTGTAGTTCAAGCGGATGCCGATCCAGCCTCCGCCACCCGCGTCACGGACGAAACCGACGGGACGAAAGCAGATCTCACCTTTTGGGTTGGTCTTTACCCAAACCTCCTTGTCTCGATATTTCGCGAAGTCGGCGTCCTCCATGGCCACCGTCCGGCAAGCGTAGTCGATGCCTTGCCACATCTTCTCCTCATCCACACCGCGTTCACCCGCCGGCAGCACGAAGGTTGCCAGTTTTATCAACCCAATTCCGGGCACGACCGTTGCAACCTTCTCGACAACGCGACCGTTAATGCAGCTGTGGCCACCATCAGAACATGCGTAGCAACCGATGAACGGAGGCTTACCGAGAATGCGGTCCATCAACAGCATGATCTTCGCGGGGGACCACGGCAAGTCCAGGGGGCACATGAACCAGTTCAGAGGGGCGGTGTCGAAAAGAAGAGTACGGTATCCCTTTGAGTCCAGGATCCGTTTCATTTCCTTGACCTCGTCATCAGCAGCACGCTCGGGGGCACGTTGAGTCGCACGGTGTTCTTTCATCACGTCGCGGACGGCGCGAGCGTCTTGCATTTCGCGGGCCACCTAAAATGGAACCATGCATTAAGAATAACATGTCCCCGACGTATAACGGAAAGGTAACACAAAAATAGGGCGATACCTTGTACACGTCGATGGGAGAGCCGTCCGGAGAGGAAAGCATCTTCTCGAAGGCAACCGTTGTGGCGGAGTTCTTCAGCTTCTCGGAAGTGAAGCGACCACCGAAAACGGGAAGGGCTTCTTTGATGGCGTCTTGGGTTTCTTTGGAAACAACGGCCTTCCCCTTTTTATCCATGGGTTGGCAGGCATGGGTGCCTTCGTGTTTAAAGAGCAGTAGGTGGCCTTCGGCTGCGGGAAGGTCGATGCGGACCAAAGTAGCCCGGGCACCACAGGTAATAACTTCCATGGGTTCTTGACACTTTTTGCATGGAGGGCCTTCAATCTGAAAGAAGAAAAGAAAAGCGTAAGGTCCTACTGGAAAAGTGGGGAAAGGGTACGGGAAAACCTTGGGATTAAAATACCTCAACGCCGAGGAAAGCAGAAGCGGAGCGTTTGCCACGTTGTTGAGAACTTCTCTGAACGAACTCTTTGTCATGGGTTTTAAAGAAAGAGCACTCCGTATTCCTGCAAAGTTTTTCTCCAAGGCAGTTTTGAAGTCGAACCTGATTGTTGCAGTCCTTGACAGCATCTTGTCGGGTTACCTCCGCCCAAGTTGTGGCGCAGGCGTGGGACCAAGAACGGTTCGTGACATGGAAGTCAAGTTTGTTCAGCGGTAGACCGCCCTTCCCGGTTGGTTTAGGAAGAGGTGAGGACATGTGGTGACCAAAAGTGACATTGCCATCGACGTCGAAGGGGACCTTGTTCACACGTTTGCAATCTGCGGGCCACTTAAAAGAAGAGGCGTGACTGGAAGTCGAGTCGGACTTGGAAAGGTTTGTCGATGCGACGGACTCCGTGGGCTTGGGCTTCGTGTTTGGTGAGAACCGGGGAGTCTTGCACTCGCCGGTGTAAACAATGTCTTCTTCATCGTCGCTGTCATCGCTTTCGCTGTCGCTTACCAAGATTGGCATGTTGTCGTCGGTAGGAGTACCGTACACATTGTGCAAGAAGCCAGAGTGAACGGGAAACAGGTCCAAAGAGCAAGCAACGGAGTCATCGTACTCGGAGGTGACGGAAAGATCTTCTTTCTTGTCAAGACTAAAAACATTGCAAAGTGTGTCGCTAGTCACAAAAGGGTCTCCAAGATGCCAAACAATGGGAATTTCACGAACGACATCCCCGGTTTCAAGGCAGCGAAAAGTAACAAATTGAGTGGACATTGCATTAGCCCTAGGAAGTCGGTAAAATAAATGCACTCCCGAAGAGAAAGTGTCGAGGGGAGGCCTTAAAAAACTCTAGTCGCCAAAATAAAAGGCGACGCCGAAATAAAATCGAGTCGAGGCGACGGCTGGGAAATTTTCGAGTCGAGTCGAGAACGACACCGACCAAACGAGTCTAGCTGTGTCGGAAAGAGAGGCGAAGGAAAAAATCGAGTCGAGTGTCGAGTCGAGGCGAAACCTTCAAAATATTCGACTCGAGGAGACGCTTTGAAAATTTGAAAAAAAATATCGAGGCGAAAAAATATCGAGTCGAGAACGACACTGACCAAAGGAGTCGACGTGTGTCGGAAAGAGAAGTCGAAGAAAACCTGAAGACAGTTGAGAGCTAGTAAAGAACTCAAGCCGCCAAAGAAAAAGCGCAAAGATTTAAAGTCAAAAGAAACAAGCAAAGATGCCTCCAAAGAAAGGAAACACGAAGAAGTCCGGGGATGCCAACACGGAAAGGTTGGTTTACGCGGACGTGATGGAACAGCGTTTCGTTGAGCAGAAAGTGCTGAAGCTCGCTGACTGCTCTTTCGCTGACAACCCAAGAGGACACAATCACAACGGTCTCAACGTGGAGAAGTCCGTTGAGAAAAACGGCATCGACCTTTCCCAAACCATGATCTGGCGCCGCGCCAAAAAAGGAGATCCTAAGGCCCACGGGTAAGTTTCACTAAACCTTCTTCAAGAACTGCGCTGACAAAAGGTAGAGGAGACAAGTGTGGAAAAGCGTTCATCGATGAACGCTTTTTAAAAAAAACTGCTGAAGAAACAAGTGTTTTAACCGGTTTAAAGAAAAGTGTTCATCGATGAACGCTTTCTTTGTTTTGTTACTGAAGCTTGAGTATTTTGAACTGTTTTTAAGAAAGCGTTCATCGATGAGCGCTTTTCTTAGTTTTCCGCGTATTTTTCCTAAAACTTTGCGCTTTGGAGTTGCAAAAGCTGCGATATTTCTGTGTGATTCAGCTTTTTTCTCAGGAAAAATACAAGGAAAACTAAGAAAAGCGCTCATCGATGAACGCTTTCTTAAAAACAGTTTAAAATACTCAAGCTTCAGCAACAAAATAAAGAAAGCGTTCATCGATGAACACTTTTCTTTAAACCGGTCAAAACACTTGTTTCTTTAGCAGTGTTTTTTAAAAAGCGTTCATCGATGAACGCTTTTGCATCGATGAACGCTTTTCTTATTCAGCAAAAAAAGGTTAGTGCTTGAACTCTTCTTGGTTTTGCATGGTGACTTTCTTGTTGTTTATTTGCTGTTCATCTGCAGGTCTACTGACTCCCTTCAGGACTCCTGCTCGAAAGAAGAACATGCGGTGTCAGATCGAGTGTTGCTTGTAGATGTTACATCCTCAGAAGATGAGGAAGATTCTTGCAGGAAGAACCATGTTCCCTTTGGCTGGTATAATGTTCCAGATGTGGCATTAGCTAAGAGGAGACTCAAGAATAAAAAAGACGCTGAGCGCAACGCAAAAAGACGTAGGATGCAATGTCCTTTGTGGATGCTAGACAGTCAGTGGTAGCTTTAGCTGAAGTAAACACTTTATATATTTTTTTTTATAAATAGTTTCTCTAACCCTTGAACCGTGTTCTTTGTCGTTTTAAATGGCGTGCTGTGTTTGTTTTTGTTTTCAGTAAGAGGTACATCGCCATTGATGGACATGGTAGGCACGAGTTTTTCACTCGTGCCTTCCAAGATGGCGCCGTGGTAGGCGGGAAAAAACTGGAGGCCCGGGACAAAAGGTTTCTGGAATGCAATGTCATCGTGGTGTCGGAGGACATCACGAAGGAGGAGGTTACATGCCTCGCACTCTCACGCATCGTGCAGAACGAGAAGGGGTCCAAGAAAAAAACTTTTTTCGACGATTACACCTCCTTCAAATGGCTGATGTCCTCCATTGACAAGGCCGTGGCCAAACCACAGAAGCTGGTTGTTTTGTTCTCTCACATCGACCCTTCGTTATACTCGTTGATGTTCTTCAAGAGGATGGCCCACATCCACGAAAAGGTGATCGGGCCCGACGAGCGGCTGGAGGCCTTGCTTCGCGAGAACTGCGAAGCTTTGGGGAAGGATTCCCCCTACGGCTTCAACTCCTTGTTCGACAACAAGGAATTCCAGCGTCTTAATCCGACACAAAGATATCAGGTACGGTCGAAGCCGGTCTTTATTTTATTGTGTTATATGCAACCATCACGCCTGAAGACAAACACATGTCTCAGGTTTTCCTGAAAGTGAACGAGAACGTCAAGTTCGCCGTGAAGGACGAGAATGGCGAGCTCCACTTGAAGAAGAAGAAGCAATGCGCGACTTTGGGCTTCGTCGGAACCACACGCGCCTTCACGGACTTGTGTTCGTTTGTGCTGCTTCGTCAAGAAGTCCGCTCACAGCTAGAGCTTCAAAGCTCTAAGGGGAAGGCGAAAAAAACTGAAGAGGCGTCCAAGTTCTTGGAGGACTTGAGCGCCGGAAAGTAAGTCCATCTACCACGGTTTGGTTAAAGCCGTGAACTATTTTTTTATGCGGAAAGGTGATGGGTGTTAAACTTTTGTTTACAGGTACGATGGTACTTTCATCGACGCCAACGAGACTTGCTCCAAGACCAGTAACTTGGCTCGCCTGAACCGGGATGTCGAGCCGAAAGTCGTGCAGGACATGCTGAAGAAGCACAACGAGATGGTTGAGTGGGAGGAGACTGCTGTGGAGGCTCAGGCGAGTGGCGTCGAGACCCTTGCGGAAGTTGCAGCTGGTGAGACGGGCGGGGATGTTGAAGAGGAAAAGGAAGAGACGCAGGAAGGTGCGTCGGCTGGGGATGATGACGAGGAAGGCGATGGGGATGAGGAGGTAGACAAGGGTAAGGAAGATGGTGAGGAACCGGTTGGTGAGGAAGATGGTCAGGAGAAGGATGAGGAGGAGAACGAAGAGGAAGAGGAGGACGATGAGGAGGAGGATGCAAAGTTTGACTTTGAAAAGGAGTCGGATGAGGTTCGTGAAACACGTGAAGATCGGAAGCGGAAGAGACAGGAAGTGGCGGATTGGTTTGCGGCGGAGGACGCGGGGGAACATGTCCCAAAATCAAAGAAGCAGAGACAGGATCTAACTAAGAAGAGGGCGGAGATGGGGAAGCTACGTCAAGAGTTGCAGGCCTTTGAGGAGGAGGATGCCGCTTACGCGGCTTGGCTTTGCGACAAGGAGAAACAGAAGGATGAGCAGGACATGGAGGACGGCCCGGCCCCCTGCGCGGAATGGATGAAGCCTTGGGTTGGGGTGTCGCGAGGGAACCCGGACTACGAAGGGTTGCGACAATGGAAGATGGCAGGCGGAACGCTCCGAAATGGAACGCGGCAGAAGGGACCGGTGAAGGAGAGCATTGAGATTGGGCAGTTCTTGAAGATGAATGAGGAGGCGTTGAAGCCTGGTGTACGGCATCATGTGCACAATATTGTGTCCGTGGAGGTGCCGAAGGTAATAGCGGTGAAGAACTCGAAGGTGACGCGTGGCACGAAGGTGAAGGATGAGAAGGTGGAGTACATCTTGGAGTTAATCCATCAACACGGACACGCCGAGTCTGAGAAGTTGTTGGTGTTGACATCGGTTGCCATGAACTCCCAAGGCATCCCGCTGTTGCAGCTGTACTTCGGCGAAGCTCTCGGGGCCATGGACGTCATCACGCACAACGCGGCGGAAGATAAGTTTTGTGTGGCGGCGGTCATCACGGATGTTCCGTGGGGCCATGAGAGCAAGACCGGGTACAACACGAAGGTGGATTGGGATGCGTTCGCAGTCAAGTTGGACGAGTTGTGCGCGAACAACGATGGCATGTCTGAGGATCATAAATACGCCGATCTGGGGGAAAACGACGGAGACACCATTGTGTGTGCCTTAGGCGACAGTGAAGCCCTTCGAGCTTTGGAGGCGGGCTGGAAGGCGTTGAAGCACCCGGTAGGATCGATGTAACACTTGTTGCTTTGAAGGCACCCTTTTATTTTTGCTTTTTTTGTTACGTTTCTGAAAGGGAGGGAAAAGGGGGGAAGGATCACAGGTGTACAAGACAATGCCGGGGTACATCGTGACGGAGGGGAACCGCAACAACGCGACTTTCACGAACACGCCAAAGTCCGTGGGACACCAGTACACGACTTTTGCACGGAAGCTGGAGGCTCCGAAGTTGGACTTCAAGACCAGCATCCAAACCAGGGGGCAGCAATGTAAGGACCTTGACTTTGATTATTACCCGGTGAATTGTTGGACTGGAAACATTTTGCGTGCCCTAAGTTACCAAGAGGTGAAGGCTTTTGAGAAGGCCTTGGAAAGGCACCTGGCTGAGAGCTGGGAACCAAGCTGGAAGGAATTGGATGAGGAGCAGAGGATGGACATCGTTGAGACCGAGGTAGAACATCAGGCACGACCTTTCCAAGCTGTTCAAGTGCAGGATACCTTCAAGCACGATTGCGCCGTAGTGGGATGCTTGAAGGGCGGTAAGCCCTGCGAAGAGCATGGCAAGACCTTGGTGGTGGGACAGAAAAAGGTGGAGCTCATGGAGCTGTTGGTGGAGCGGTACACAACCGACATCGACATGGTGGTGCTGGACCCGTTCATGGGAAGTGGTGCGTGTCATTGTGGATGCATTGGTTTTGCCGCGAGGGACACGCCGGGGTATTGAATGATGTTAAGTGTTCCGCAGGAACCACTGGGATTGGAGCGCTTCGCATGGGACGCGCCTTCATCGGCGTGAAGAGGAAGCGTGTAAACTTCATGAGCGCGGTGCACTATTTATCTCACGCGGTGTTCTGCTGCGCGAAGCGCCATGTGGGTTCTCTTGGATTGAGTGAGCCGTACCAGAAGATGAAAGTGACAAACGTGAAGTAGAACATCGAAAGTTAGTGAAAGTTAGTTAGGGATCTTGGCGGGGAAAGAAGTATGTTTTGAACCTAACTGGGGGGCCGGCCACCGGGACTTGTGGTTAGTAGTGGTCCGCGAAAGCACGTGAAAAACCAATGGAGAACGTAGTTGGTCAATGCACGAAGACGAGTAGGCGATGGGGCGAAGGGCACTAGAAAAGGTGAAGTCGTGTTAAACTCTGGAGGCAAAACATGCGCGCCGGTAACTTTGTTTTGAATATTGATTTGAAGCTGTATATTTCATGTGATGTTAAGAGCGAAAAGTTTATTTATAAACGATGACGGAAATATTTCCTGTAGTCCACTCGTTACCAGCACGGTCGGGGTAGTCTCCTTCGCGCGCCATCAGTTCAAAAACTAAATGCGACCGGGTGCGACGGACGAAGCGCCAACTGGCGAACCCGGCGTCTCTTCTTCCACGTTCCTGGTTGCGCACGTTGTAATGAGTGGAAAGGCGCCACTGCTCAAGTCGACAGTCATTGCAGCGCAAGTGTTGAATGTGGTGGGTTGCAATCATCTCACGGTCATGAGGTCCGGCAAGAAAGTAGTCAACAAACTTGTAAACGGAAGGCATGTTGTCGTGAGACTTTTAATTGTGCGGTGTAGGTTTTTAAGGGTTTGCGCGTTTAATGTTTTTAGTCCGCGTTTGTGCTTTATTTAAGAGAAGTCCTGGCGCGCGCCGTAAACTCGAGTTCGTGAGCTAGCGGTTGTAGGTTGTTTTATGCCTGGAAGAAGATAAAAAAAAACGGGGCAAACACAAAAAAAAATAGGGACGAAGTGAACAAAAAATATTCCTGAAATTGCAAAGAAATCGGGGTTTTTTGAAGAAATTTCAAAAATTTTAGAAAACCCCCAAAAAGGGCATATAAAACTAGAAAAAATAAAAGGGGTTCATCGATGAACCCCCATAAACATATTTCATAAAAATCAGACGTATAAAGTGTGATTTTGCTACCGAGTTTCGAAAAAAAATTTGAAGCTTGAGAATGCGTGAAATATTGTACAAGTTCAATGGAAAATTTATGTTTTCTTAACACAAAAAACCCCATAAACCTTCCTTAATTCAGGCTGACAAAGATGATTTTTTTAGTTAAAATCAGGAATATTTCTTAAACCCTAAAACAACCGGAAAATGAAATAAAATTACATTCATCTCGGGAAAATGTTAAACCCTAGATTCGGTCAATTTTTCGATTTTTTCAGGGCCTCCCCTTGTAAAACTCCCCAACACCCAAAAAGGCCTGAAATTCATATAAAACTAGAAAAAATAAAAGGGGTTCATCGATGAACCCCCAAAAACATTTTTCATAAAAATCAGACGTAAAAAGTTTCATTTTGCTACCGAGTTTCGAAAAAAAAATTTGAAGCTTAAAAATGCGTGAAATATTATACAAGTTCAATGGAAAATTTATGTTTTCTTAACACAAAAAACCCCATAAACCTTCCTTAATTCAGGCTGAAAAAGATGATTTTTTTCGTGAAAATTAGGAATATTTCTTAAACCCTAAATCAACCGGAAATTTAAATAAAATTACATTCCACTCGGGAAAATGTTAAACCCTAGATTCGGTCAAATTTTCGATTTTTTTAGGGCCTCCCATTGTAAAACTCCCCAACTCCCGAAACTCCCAAACTCCCCAATTGCGTTTGGTGGTATCAGGAGCGGGAATTGATCCTTCCTTGCTGAGGTGTAGTAAACCTTGTACAAATTCATACCCTTGCACAGATACGCATACATGCGAGTACGATATCTGTGGATAATAAAAGCTGCTATACTGCCTTTGCCGGAACGTGGTTTGCCATTCGGATCTTACGGCCAGTCATTCTGAACTGCCAGAATTACTGAGGTAGATGGAGTTGTGATCCTGAGTCGTGCTTGACACACATGGCTAAACGAATTCACATTAGCGTGGTTTGCCGACAAGACGACACCTGGCTTTCGGCAATAGCGCAACACACTGGACCAAAAAAAGAGGTTTGCATTTGGGTGAGGATTTAAAGCGGACTGTGAGTACTTGAAGTCCCTCCGATATCTCTAAGCAGCGCAATCTCCGACTGCATTAAAACAAACCTCCATTCGACCGTTGATCCTCCAAAGCAGTTCCAGGAGGGGAGGAAGGGTGGATGCACTATACAAGAATCACTCACCTTTAAGAAACCCCGCCGATAAGAAACCAGCCAGCTTTTCAGGGGGGGGTGGGGGGGGGTACGCAAGTTGGTGAGAATCGCTGACTGGTTTTTTTGAGCTATGAAATAGTCGAAAATAAGAAATATGGGTGCTGGCGCCGCAGGCGGAAAATTTTGAAAATGTCGCCCTTTTAAGGGTTTATCATTGGACTTTTAAGAAAATTGTTGGCTGATTGAAAGAAAATGCTTGCTAATTCTTACCGATTCCATAGGACGCTGGCG
>LGRX02034498.1:0-28638 GCA_001247695.2 Cymbomonas tetramitiformis | reverse complement strand
TGCAAATCGAGGCTAGTCCCAGGCATGCACGGCGTTCTTGCGATCGTGATCGTTCAGCGAACAACAGGAACACGATTAATACGACATCGATCCGTCATATCGTGGTATCGCACGTGAACAGTAAGTGTCGTTGCGCATTTTCAGATTCTGGAACGCTCGAAGGCGTCATCTGAACGCGGATCGCGAACTGTCACATGCGGAACGCGAACGTTCAGCTTCCGGGTAGAACGCTGAACAGGCGATTTCGCGATCCGAACGGTTTGAGAATTTTCAGATGCCCTCCTGTGCGCACAAAAGTACGTTATCGTCAACATGTTTGCTCGACACCGTATATGGGATCTGGGGCGCACGACGCTACACAGCAGTTTGACGAGAGTGAGGAGCAGCAGGACGACGAATCGGAGTGCCCACTTGGGTATTTCGACGAGTCAGATGCGACAGTGCGTAGTGTAGAGATTTATGAAGTTTCCGATCCCTCTATTTTTCACATACACAATAACGACGGTTAGATGACTCGACCCTGCTGGCCACAGCCTTCTAGGGCGAGGCTGGCGGAGTGGTTGAGCCCTCAATCCGGAGAAGGAACCAGAGAGGAGACTTACGCTGTAACTATGGTGTATTTTACGCCGTAGTGCACTGTCTAAGACCCTGTATTTTTTGCTAGAGCCAAATTACCGTATTTGCGGTACCGTAAAGGCTGAAGCACCCCATACCCCCCTTAATGCAGGGTTTTCGCGCGATCAATTTCGAATTTGACAACTGCTCGCTCACACCACACTAGATAGTGAAAACTTCGTTATCACAGGTTACCTTCAAACGTAGGAGCTTCGATTTTCACTGCCGTCGGCTGATGCATGCTCGGGAACATTCGTGATCATGCTCACCAGACATTTGACTACATCTACGACCCAAATATGATGAGAGTGATAACGACCAGTTTTCAACTATTGCATATCGCGCGGTTTTTGGGTGGAACCACGGCTATCATATTCAATAATTTCAATTAGGTCTTGGAAACTACAAAGTAACATGCAGAAGCCCAATATGACCTGAGAACTTACATTTTCGTCATATCAAAAATCACAAAAAATGGGAATATCATGAAAAACGGGATTTGTTCCGTTATTTTTGGGCCCCAGTGATCCAACGGATGGCGGAAAATGTGATTGTAAATGCGAAGAGACTTATGTTTTAAATGTATTGTCGACTGGAACTCGTGGGTACCATGAAAAATGCCCCGAGACGCCCATTATCAGCTCACCACTATAATCATCATATCTGAGTCGTGGATGTAGTCATATAATTCCCTTGTTCTTCGGCACGCTTCTCGACGTATTAAGCCCTTCAGAACTCCTTCGCTGCAGCATGCGCCTCTACATACGGCCGAAAGCGGAACGAAACGGCCTCCCTCTACTCTTTGGGACACAACGCTCTCGCAACTCCGATGTACCTCTCAGCGACACACCCTTTTTCACAATGTATATATATCGCAGCAGCGTTTTTGGCACTTCCTGAGACGGCTACTTGTGCTTCAGATGACGAGCAAGTGGACGCAATTACTTGCCTTTCGCTTGACGAAAACACTCAGCGCCCAGCAGGAAAAGCCACTGTTTGGGATGCAGGTGTCGTGGCTGAGAAGAAATATCCCAACTCTTTTTTCAGATGCTCGCAATGTGCTAGGAGGCAAGCACAAGAGCAAGAAAAACGGCTAAGTACAAAACGCAACTACAACTATAAGAGTACTCAGTATGGAGTACAGTAGGACCGATCAGAATGATGTTGATGTGAGGTGCCTAGCCTGTTGTACGGAGTACTCAGTACAGTTGAGTTATGGAAAGAGTTCATGAATGTATAAGAACTCAAAGTGTAACCAGTTTCGGAGATGAGAACTGAACTGAGAAAAGTAACATAATAAATGTACGAAACCGTAACCGCTGTATATGTGTATTGAAAGCATACATTGAAAGCATACTTGAAGTGAATAACGAAACCGTATTCCGGATAGTGGACCGCCGTAGTATCGAAAACATACCTCGTGCGGTCGTTTAATAGTTAGAATAAGATAAGCCCGAAAGTGTAAAGAAGAGAAGAAGCAAGAGTGTAGACTCCCACAAAATGGTAATTAGTCCGTTTTTTCCGCGTTGCTTCCTTGATCTTTTGCGCAATTCTGATTGAATGCAACCTTGCCTTGCGAGTTTACGGCTAGCCTAGCGCCTTCTACGAAATCGGGAATGCCTGTGCTTGTGCTTGCGTTCCGCGGCGTTGGTTGCGTTTGATGGTTCCAGGTCCCCTTGGAGCCGCGTTGGAGTGAAGGAATTCAGCTCGACGACAATCTTTTGGGGTGCGCGCGTTGCCTTTTCTTAGCACGCATAAGCACTCACGGCCTTAAGCCGTAATTTAGCACTCCGCAGGTACCCCGAGACCAAATTGCTCCAGTTTTTCAGCAATTTCGACCCTTTGCGGCGGAAGCGCTGCGCAGTTTTTTTAAATCTTGCGTAGCTTTTGCTGAAATTCGGGGTCGGTTTGAGATCTCGCGTGCCTCTAGTTTTGGTCTTCTGGTCCCCTCTTCTCCGGATATTGCCGCGCTTCGGCCGGTGTAAGCTGCTTGTGCTCGCGCACAAGTGGTGAATTTCTGGATCGGCGGGTGCTGGTTGCCGCGCGTAGCGTAACGCACTTCCACTTACTTAGATTGCACGCATAGCACGCATAATGTATTCGGATGGAGAGGAATTCCTCGGTCGGTCGGGTCGTCGTGGGAGGGGTCGGGCCGGCGCCGCCCCCGGCTCGGCCGGAGGGTCCGGTCAGTCAGGATCTCGCGCTGCGGGCCTGTCAGTCGGCCAGGGCTCTTCGGAGTTCTGGGGCGCGGCTGGCAGGTCGGACGGCCGGGATTGGCGCTCCGGTGAAAGGAGGGGGGAGTGCGGCGTGTAATCGCACGCCAATACGGCGGTGGAGCCCCCGCCCGAGGCTACACCGGTGTATATGCCTCTGAGGGGCCCCCCCGGGGTTGTCGGGTGAGCCCCCCAGGGCCTCACTACCGGGAACCCCCTCACCAGCAAGAGTCAGTGGGGCCGAGCCTGTGTCCGAGCTCGCATTGAGCTCTACACTACGGCAACCGGCGCGCCGGAGGCGTGCGTCGTCCGGAGCTCCGGCACCGGCGGCGAGCGCCAGCTCAGAGTCGGACTCGGACCGCTCTGCTAAGGGTCTGAACCCCTCAGCAGCCCCCTTCTCCCCGCCCCCTGCGTCCAGCAGGAGTGCGGGTAGTAGGCTCGTCCGTCAGGAGCCGGTGCCGGAACCGGTAACGCCCTCCCTCTCTCCCCTCGTGGGGTGCGAGCAAGGGAATCTCACCAGCGCCCCAGGGCGCTTGGAGATTTACCGAGCTAGTGACTGTAGCCCCCCTGCAGAAGAGGAGTTCGACGATGTCCGGCGCTCAGAGCTGCTAGACGTCGTCCAGTCAAGGGAGCACAAGGCCCGCATCCGGCTCAGGCCAGATTGGCAAGGGACTTCCCCGCTGTATGCTCGACCAGGGTATGAGGGGTTCGGCAGTGAGCTCGTCACGACCCAACCTCCAGACCCAGCCTCCACGGGGTACAGAGTCAGTGGGGACCAGGGAAGAGTTGAGCTGCCCCGAGGGGAGCAACGTCAGTCCGTGCTTGCATTGGCCCTCGGTCAGTGGAGCACCTGGGCGCTGGACTCAGCGCAACGACGCGCGAGAGTCTCCTTGCTAGCTCGTCAGCGCGCAACCGCGCGGCTTGCGTGGGTCGCATGGAAGGCCAGGGCGGACCGGTCAGCGCATCAGCGCGAACTCCGGCACCTGGCATTCCAGACCTGGAAGGTCGTCACCCAGCAAGTCGCCCAACTTCAGGGTCTGTTTGTCAGAGACAGTCGGCGTCGAGTCGAGTCCGCCTTCGTGGCGTGGCGCCAGCGAGTCGTCCAGTCGCAAGGTCTGTGGCTCAGGGGCAGTCTGTGCCCGGAGGCACAGCGTGAGCCGATATGCCTATGCGTCCGTATGTGTGTCATCGGGGGTAATCTGGGATTGGCACGATGACAGTGAAATTGGGCTTGAAATCACGATGAGAATGAATACCAGATGTCCGGGGTATGACAGCATGACACTATGACACTATGACAGTATGACAGTATGACACTATAGTAGTATGACAGTACTGTGGGGGGTGTCATCGTGGAACTCAGTCAGACCCTCGAAGAATGGTCAGATTCGCATCGGGGTTGAAAAGACAATGAAATCGAATATCAGATATTAAGGTTATGACAGTATGCCAGTATGACGCTATGACAGTATGACAGTATGACAGTACAGTAGTATGACAGTACTGTGGGGCAGTCATCGTGTCAGCCTGCTGGCATAACATCTGAATCGAGAATGACGAATCGGAATTAGAAATGAGATCGGATCGGGAACTGAACGTTGAGCCGAAGTGTGACATCGGCTCTCGAGTGGTTGACCCTGCAACCTGAGTGACGAGGGAATAAGTAGAGCACTTGAGAAGTGTTTAGCCTTCAGAACTCGGAACCGAATTATCGTTTGTACCTCAATCTGGCCCTGATCCAGTATATTATAAAAATCCGAATTGTGTACCTTTGCACGTTCAATCAAAAACATATCTCCGAGCATCTGTCGTCGTGCCCCGGGCACATTTGGTATCAGCGTGCTGCGATTTCGCCTCTGCGCAACTCGCCCACGGGCCTATTGAAACTTTCGTTGTGATACAGGGGGAGAGCTGTACTTCCGGCTATCTGTGCGCAATTTTAGCCTCCGTAAGTACATTTTTTTTTGTATACAACGGCCGTATCCTCTGGAAAACATCTCCAAAACTTCATATTTTTGCTCCTTAACACTGGGGGCTCAAACTGGCTCAGAAACCCAAGCATTCGTTTTCCGATCTTAAACCCGAAGTCCGTCCCAGGCCACAAACGACCGTCAGGGAGCACCCTAAAGGGTTTCCCCGGTCTACAGTAGCCAAGAAAACGATATAGCTCACCTTTCAGCGCCCCAAAAAGGCGAAAAACCGCCCAAAACAGCCAAAAATAGCCGTTTTTGACAGTTTCCAGCCTACCCCAAAACCTCTCCCAGTAGCCCCCACCACCGAAAAACCCCTCCCTAGACCCCATAGAACAGCCTAGAAACCCCTGATACCGCCCTCACGGCCATCAGCAGCGGGGAAAGCTCCACCAAAAGGCGCTTTCAGCAGTTCTGGGGCGTTTCTGGCAGCCCTTCAGCACCTCCTGGTATCTTCCAGCAGCGCACTGACTGGGGCTTTTCTTGGGACCTACGGAGTACAGATACCGTCTGGGACCTCACTAGACCCCCATATTGGACCTGACACCTCCTTTTTCACTGCTGCTTGACTCTTGCCCGCGCGCCTAGGCACTCAAAAATCGTGTCGCGGAGCCCTGGCCAAATTTTGAGTTCGCTGGTGTATGGCAGTACCTCCTTCGCCAGAAGAATACAGAAGAGCGTGGTGGAAGCAAGGACCTATCAAGTGGGTATTCCCTCCAGACTCTACCTACCCACCAGCAGGCGCTTTCTGGCAGAGCGGTCCTTGGAGCGGTCCTCCTTCCCCCTCTTCCTCTGACGACGAAGAGGAGAACAGCGACTGAGCGCCTGGACATAGTCACGCTGGCTATCCCACCAAGATACCACAACTGGGTGTGGGTTCAGATTGGAAACCTTCTCTTCCGCTACCCGAACTCCCAAGACCTAATAGTCTTCCCCGCGCTCCCTGGTTCATATCCAGTGCAAGGAATCGAAGAGTGGCCTTGGGTCCCCCCATCTCCACCTGGAAGTCCCGCTCCTTCGCCTCCAGCGAGTGACATCGACGAGGACGAGACTGATTAAATAAAAAAGGCGAGCACTCACTACTTTTGCTCACCTGTGGCTATTGCCACACCCAGTCTTTGAACTCAACCAGCTCAGCAGTCAGAATGTCACAGCAGACATCAGAGGCATTTCCCAGCATGAGTGTCAGCGCAGAGCAGCTACACCACACTCTGTTCTCTCCCATGACCTTCCCATCGCCCACCGCATACGCTTCCGCTCACCCCATTCCACACCCAGGCACCACCATGCCCTACACCGCGGTGCCCCGCCCTTATACTATGCCGGATGGCACCCCCGCACAGGCTGTATGGAACGGCGCCAATTGGGTATTGCCCCAATCAGCGCCCCTCGCTGGGGGGGTATCACCAGTGCCGTTCACACTGGGAACCCATCACCCCGTGGGCGCATATCCCACACCGTTCCAACAACAGCTACAGCAGCAGCAGCAGTGGCTCGCGTACCAGCAGCAGCAACAGCAGTGGCTTCAGCAGCAGCCACTGGAACCGATGCAGCAGCAGTTACAGCAGCAGCAGTTGCAACAGCAGCAGTTACAGCAGCAACAGCAGCAGCAGCAGCAGCAGCAACAGCAGCCGCAGCCGCCACAACAGCCGCAGCATCGACCACAGCAGCCCCATCAGCTGGCACCAGCCACCTCCGCGCTTCATGACTCCGGCGCGGATCTCTCATCGCTGCAGCACTTCATCAGCATCGGCGCCGCGGCCCTGCCGGACCCTCTGCAGGTACCCCTTGACAGCGGAGTTCAGCAGAACGTCTTGGGCGGTACCCAGCTTTTGGTGCGTCACCTTCCCGCGGTGGCGACAACCTCAGAGACTCGCCGGCGTCGGCGTTCCCGAAGGGCATCTTCGGGCCCTGCGACACATGGCAAACATCTTCCAGGCCCAAGCCACGCACCCGATCACTCTGACCCCGACTCCGGTACGGACATCAGCCGCACCAGCACGGGGACCAGAGGCAGCCGGAGCACGCAGGCACGGGCTGAGCGCAGGCGGAGGGCCGCCCACAGGTCCGGCTCCGACTCGGACGCGAGCAGCCGAAGTGAACACATTCGCAGAGAAGTCCTGGCGGCAGTACAGGCCCTGGACATCTCCGCGGTGCTCTCGAGAGGACTCGCGCTGCCTGGTGCGACGGCATCGGCAGGAGCCTCCCCACCAGGCGACCCTCAGGGCAGCGCACAGGGCCTGACGGCGGACCATCTACACGAGGCAGACGCCGCCGCCAGCGTGACCCCTCCAGTGCCTCAGACCGCCGCTGAGACCGCTCCCGCCGAACCTCCCACTCAGGGCCGGCCAAATCCCCATAACATGATGGTGGCCCGCCGGCGACAGTCGATGGAGACGGTGGTGCACGGCGGTGGCAATCCCGACTCAGAGCCCAGAGACTCCAGTCCAAGCGACTCGCCACCAGGCCCCCCTAGTGATCCACCTCAAGATCCCCCTGACGATCCCGCACAAGAGCCCTCCTACCCTCAGTACCCAGAGGTCAGAGCCCTCTTCGTCACCCACGATGGTGGGTCATTGTGGGTGCACCAGTCAGCTGGGGTGCGAGGCGCGGCAACCGACTCCCTACCATGGGACGAACGCCGCCGGGCTGGGGTGCAGGGCGACGCCATCTTGTTCAGGATCATGCACCTGCTGGGAGCGCCGCTGACTGCATATGCGCGCATGGGAGGCCGGCTACACCATGCACCCCTACCCCTTACCAACCCTCGTGTGGAGACCTGGGTCCTCATGGTCGACCGCGAGGTCATGGATATGGCAATGGGGGACCCAGCCGCGGCCAATGTGCGGTCTACCAGCATGGGGCAGCCAGTATGGGAGTGGATCCCTGCTACTGCGCGGGAGTCGGAGATGCAGAACTTCGATCAGGACGGGCTCGCCGCGTGGTCGGAGGTCAGCAACTCCGATTGGTACCGGAGCATGAGCGTGGTGGCTGCACAACCATCCACACCCCTGCCCTTCCATACACCTCTTCCACTCCCCGCACCACCATCAGCCCCTACATTACCGCCCACTCCGACCGCAGTCCCCACAAATCCCGCGCCTGCGCCTCCGCCCGCGCATGCCCCGGGACCACCACCTCCTGCCCGTTTCCCCCATTCCGCCGCCGCAAACCCCGTTCACTCTGCCGCTGCCGCAAACCCCGTTCACTCTGCCGCTGCCGCGAACCCCGTTCACTCTGCCGCCGCTGCGAACCCCGTGCTCTCTCCCAGCGCCACCCCCTTTGTTCCAGGCATCGTCCGTCTGCCGCAGGGCACTAACCTGCGAGCATCTCCAGACGAGGTCCGCCTGGAGCACAAGACCAAAGAGATGGTGCTAAAGCTGGTCAAGAGCGTCACCAGGTTCCCCCGCTCCGCGTCCGACACAAAATCGGCCGACAAGGAGGACCTCCTGACGCAGTTGGAGCACTACTCCAACATGGTGCGGAAGGTATTCCAGGAGGCCATCGTGATCGAAGCACTGACCACTCCCAGTTGTACGCCATCAGTATCAGCGTACCAGGCGAGTGTGTCAAGCCTTCTTTGGAGCTTCAAGGAGTACACTCTTCAAGACCAGCAGAGAAAGTTCTTGGAGCGCGCGGCGGGGACCTTTGGGTCCGAGCAAGCTTGGCACCAACGCTACGGGGAGCTGGACGTGTTCTTCAGCGATCTGGCGGTGTGCTCTCTGACGCAGGCCTACCTGGAGAACGCACACGGCGAGGCCATTGCCCTGAAGCAGGCGGTGAACGAGACCGCGGCGGAGTATTTCTCGCGACTGGAGACCCGCATGGCCTCCGTCAACTTCCTGGCCGGCAGAGTCCCCAATTGCGTGGAGATGACCAACCTGTCGATGCTCTCTACGTACCGCCGGGGGCTGAAATATGCACCCAAGGTGATGCGGCGCCTGAGAGCCATCCACTTGGATGTCTCCAAACCAGAAGAGTGGGAGAGGAAGGCTGTCGCTGACGACATCCCAGGCACCCACAACGCCTTGTTGAAGATTCGGGAAGTTGCTGAGGAGGTGGAGAGTGACATTGACACGGAGGCGGCTCAGAGGCGCTCTCAAGACCGTCCTCCCCGTGCTGTTTCCTTCGCTAACCCACCACCTCGCACCCCCTTCTACAGGCGTACCCCCTCTTCGAGCCGCCCAGCTCTTGCCATGCTGGAGAACGGGCCTGCCACCACCGTCGCCGCGGCAGTGACCCCTTTGCCACCACCACCTGGCCTCTCCCGCCCCGACGCTCCGAAAGTCCGCCGGTGCTTCGCCTGCGGCTCTGCGGAGCACATCGTCCGTAACTGTACGGACGAGGCTAAACTCAAGGAGTGGAGGGCCAATGCACCCGCTCGACTGGCGAACTCCCCTGGGTTTGTAGCCGCCGTCGTTTGGGCCATCGAGCAGCAGGAGGACATCTCCTCGGTGGATGGCGTCCCAGAGGAGTTCTCCGAGGAGGTCTTGGCTCTTGCTACCTGTGAGGACGAGCAGAGCTACCAGACCCTGGCGGCCCTCGCGGGCATCGAGCTTGTGGAGGGTGACGGCCTCCCCCCGGTGGAGAGCGATGAATGACTGGCCGGCGGCCAGCCCCAGACCCTGCCCTTCGAGGAAGTGAGGTCTTGCCCTGATGATCAGACCCTCTCCGCCCTGGAGAAGCGGTCAGAACCAGTGGAACCCCGACGCGCCCGAGGACGCAGAGACCCTTGGGGCCAACGTCCCCATCCCAAGAGCGTGGCCTTCACCTCTGGGACCCGCTTGCGACGCACCTACCGCTCAGCTGGTGCCCCATCGCCGCCGAGGGATGACTTGTCCAGCCACCCTCTTGCAGGAAGCACCCCCTTCGATGAGCCGTCACTACCTCTTGATGACGGCCCTGCTTATACACAAGCGAGGATCGAGGGTCGGAGGGGACGGCGAGTCCCCCGGCACAGACCCCCCATTATGGGCAACAACCGCGGAGAGCCCCGTGATCTTCGCCCCCGACCGCGTGTTGTCCTACCGCTGCCCATCTATCAGTCCAACCTCGCAGACCCACGGAAAAGGCTAACTGCGTGGCACTGGAAGAGAGATCTGTACTCCCTCCCCCTCGAAGTCGCCATGCAGAAGGTCCGCAGAGCTCTGCGCAAATCCCCAGAGGCTGCCAAGGACCTGGTGGATAAAATGTCGGAGCGCGTCCGCAGCCGCATACACTCTGGGAGTCGATCGCCAAAGGAGCGCGTGAACCGCGCCAACCAGCTGGCAGAGAGGATACGCATTGCCCGCGAACCTCAAGATCGCAAGGAGGGCCATCAGCGCATAGCATTGTGGCACCTCCTCTCACACGACGGTCGCCAGCAAGTCCCCGAACCCTCTAACGCCAGCTCCCACGACCTCTACGCGGCTTGGAGAGAGCTGTCGCCCGCCGAGCAGCAAAAGGCAATCGCCACTTCGAGTCCAGACTTTTCCCCAGGTAGCAGGCTGTGGGAAAGGGAGGGCGCACGAAGAGCAGCAGCGAGATCTTCGACATCCCTCTGCACCCTGGACACTGAAGTGGGCACGATACCTGGGACAGCGGGAGATGTGGGTCTGACTGGCCTGCAGCTGAAAGCGCGAAGCCGGTAGAAGCTCCACACAAACCCCCTGATAGAGCCCCACCCCAGATAAGGATAACGAGGAGTATGTCACGCGCTGGGAAGGCCTCTACGACCCCAGCGCCTCCGCAGTTGGCGTCACCGAAGACGCGAACGCCTATGTCACGAGCTGACGCATCGAAGGCGCCCACTGAGAAGGTGCCAACGAGCTCACCAACCCCGCAGCAGGCGCCCCAACAGTCGACTCCATCCCCGGTCCCTCACCCACAGAAACGGCAGGCTCCCCCAGAGGACTCACAGAATTGGCGTGTCCGAGCAGAGTACTCCTCGAAGTACGCCGAGAAATTTGGACCCTTCGATGTGGACGCCTGTTGTGACTTTGGCGGCCGCAACAGACAGGCGGATAGATTCTGGACAGACTGCCTTTCAGAGAAATGGAGGGGTCTTCGGGTTTGGTGTAACCCTCCATACAACTCCAAGTGCATTACTGTGGAGGCGATCTTGAACAAGTATATCGCAGAATGGAAGGCAGACCCAGAGAACACCTCAGCAGTATTCGTTCTACCAGATCACCAGTCCAAGCTCCCCGCGTGGCGCAAACTTTTCAGAAAGGCCAATATGCAGATTGTGGAGGTCATCCCTACTCACGATGACAAGGGCGAGCCCAACCAGTTCTTCGAGAACCCAGATGGGAGAGCCTTCGACCTTCGCTGGCCTGTTCTGATAGTACACGCCCCTCCCGCCAAACCACAACCAGCACGCGTGAGGCATCCGCGAACAGCCCCCGCTGTGATAAGGACAGGTGAGGCGGCAGACTTCAGAGACGCAGCCTCCCAGCAGTCGGACTCAAAGTTCCTGCGCGCGTTGAAAGCGGAGTACACCCGAGAGGGGACACTTCGTTCACTAAGAGAGAAAGTGAAGGCGGCACCACACCAATGCCTACAGGACTTCAGGCTAGTGGGTGAAGTGGTTTGGAGAACCGCAGCAGGGAGATATCAGTTGGTGCTGGGGGAGGACTCTCCACTTCGAGAAGTAGTGATTCGCCATGCTCATGAGTCATTGTCCTCAGGCCACACTGGGCGAGACAAGACTCTGGAGAGGGTGCTGCGACGCTTCTATTGGCGTGGTGCCGCGGAAGATGTGGGCACCTGGGTTGCATCCTGCGCAGTGTGCCAATCAGTGAGGCCGCGGGGAACTTACCCGGATGGGTTGCTAAACCCTCACAGCATCCCGAACAGGCCATGGCAGGATGTCGCGGTGGACTTCGTCACCGGCCTGCCGGTATCAGAGAGAGGCAATGATGCTTTCGTGGCCTTCACCTGCAAGCTGACGAAGATGGTCCACGTTGTGCCGATGAACTTCGGCGACAGCTCCGCAGCTGTGGTGGCCAGAATCTACTTTGACTCGGTGTGGCGCTTACATGGCGCGCCTATGAAGATTGTCTCTGATCGTGACCCACGGTTTCAAGATGCTTTCTGGCAAGAACTCATGAGACTGATGGGTGTGAAAGTGGCTCGTACCACGCCGTACAACCCTCGGTCTGACGGCCAGGCGGAACACAGCAACAGGGTTATTGAAGACATGCTCAGGTCCTTTGTAGACGCCAATGTGGAGGACTGGGATTTGTTCACCACTAACGTGGAGTTCGCGATCAATGACTCCAGGAGTGAATCTACTGGCTTCACGCCATTTGAACTGGTGTTCGGGTTCTCGCCGCTGTCGCAGTTGGACCTTTTCCTGGAGGCCGCACAGTCCACCGCTGGACGACGAACTGGGGGAGTAGGCACCGCACACGAAGTGGCTGTGAAATTTTCGTCGCAGCTGCGGGACGCCAGACAGCGGTTAGAGCTGGCTCAACAGCGACAGCGCGAGCAGTTTGATCGCAGGCACGGGCAGCGGGAGTATGCTGTTGGAGATCTGGTCTGGATAGAGGCGAAACACCTTACGGAGAAGGTGATGGATCGCTCCATCTGTAGGAAACTGACCAAGCGCTGGCATGGACCAGTTCCGGTGACCGAACGCTTCTTCAGCGATGTACAGATGACCATGCCAGAGGCCGACAGAGGAGCTCCAGTAGCCTACCGCCTACGCCTCCCTCCTCACTGGCGGATTCACGACGTGTTCGCTCAACATCGCCTCAAACCGTACACCAGCGGACAAGATGTTTTTGCCGCACGCGATCACCTAGCAGTACCTGAAGAGGTGGTAGTGGACGGTCAGAAGGAAGCACACGTTGAGCGCATTCTTGCACGTCGAGTGCGGTCTGTTCGAGGAAAGGAGGTGGAAGAGTGGAAGGTTCGCTGGACTGGCTACTCCAAAGCTCACGACCAATGGAGGACGCGTGACAAACTTGAACGCGGAAGTCCACTTCAACAACTTCGTGAATTCGAGCAAGCGAGACTGCACATGGAAGCGCAAGTCCGCGACGAAGCCACTCGGCGACGCGAGCAGCGTGGCCGTCACTCCGCTCAAGCCGGAATGACACTGGCCCACCTCATCACTAATCCCTGCGATGAACTGGACCAGCTCGAACAGATGGAAGATGATATCCCCCTGCCGTGGGAACGCCAAGAGCGCGTGGAAGATGGGTCGTTGGCACTGGTGACAGAGCTGCTGGCAATACAGGCAAAAACAACCCGCACGCCCAGGATTCTCGTACTTTTCAGCGGTACTGGCTCAGTAGAGAGGGAATTCCTAAATTGCTTCCCCTCCGCTTCAGTAGTGACCCTCGACTCCGGGCATATCTGGCAACCCACTCATGTGTGTGACATCCTGCAATGGGACTACAGACAATACCCGCCTGGATTTTTCGATGTTGTTTGGGCAAGTCCCCCCTGCAGGCAGTACAGTCAAGCGCGCACCACTGGTGGACCCCCTGACCTTCCCCAGGCTGACAAAATCGTACGACGAGCGTTGCAGATCATTGACTACCTGGAGCCAAAACATTGGTTCATGGAAAACCCCAGAGGTCGCTTCCCTAACGCGCTACGGCTTCGCCCTATGATGCGCCAGCTTCCCCCACCGCTGGTGTGTACCTACTGCATGTACGGTACGCAGTACATGAAACCCACCTGCATATGGACGAACTCAGCACCACCCTCGCCCCTGCTACGCTGTACTACTTCAACACCGTGTGCGTGCAGATGGGCAACCGGTGCTCATCCAGAGACTGCTCAGCTTGGACCTCACCCGCAGCAGACTGGAGCAGGTCGATCTGCGAGTGTATATCCCGTGCCAGCACTCCTGCTACGACAACTTTTCCGACATTTACGCCTCCGCGACACTGAAGACCCGCTTTAGATTCCAAGTGGCACCCTTCTTCTTGAAAGTGGTGCCCTGGTAGCGGCAGGCAAACTATGCTCGAAGAGGGACCAGAGAACCTAAGAACTGGAAACAGCAAGGAACCAGAAAACCTAAGAACTGGAACTTAGATGGGTACCTTAGCGGAGTGATCCCAGGAGGTAGACCACTCCTAAGGGGGGGAGAGTTGTGCCCGGAGGCACAGCGTGAGCCGATATGCCTATGTGTCCGTATGTGTGTCATCGGGGGTAATCTGGGATTGGCACGATGACAGTGAAATTGGGCTTGAAATCACGATGAGAATGAATACCAGATGTCCGGGGTATGACAGTATGACACTATGACACTATGACAGTATGACAGTATGACACTATAGTAGTATGACAGTACTGTGGGGGGTGTCATCGTGGAACTCAGTCAGACCCTCGAAGAATGGTCAGATTCGCATCGGGGTTGAAAAGACAATGAAATCGAATATCAGATATTAAGGTTATGACAGTATGACGCGCTATGACAGTATGACAGTATGACAGTACAGTAGTATGACAGTACTGTGGGGCAGTCATCGTGTCAGCCTGTCGGCATAACATCTGAATCGAGAATGACGAATCGGAATTAGAAATGAGATCGGATCGGGAACTGAACGTTGAGCCGAAGTGTGACATCGGCTCTCGAGTGGTTGACCCTGCAACCTGAGTGACGAGTGAATAAGTAGAGCACTTGAGAAGTGTTTAGCCTTCAGAACTCGGAACCGAATTATCGTTTGTACCTCAATCTGGCCCTGATCCAGTATATTATAAAAATCCGAATTGTGTACCTTTGCACGTTCAATCAAAAACATATCCCCGAGCATCTGTCGTCGTGCCCCTGGCACAGTAATTGTCCTTGCGTTTGAATATGCAATCTCACTTGTTAGCGGGTGACGACGCTTCAGTGGACTGGACTCTTGATACAAATACTTGTACAAGTACTTGCACAAGTACTTGTACAAGTACTTGTACTTGACTGGGCGGGTGGGTTGCGGCTAACTGGACGGGACTGGACTGTGCGTGGGTTGGACAGGGCTGGAGTGGGCGATTGGATTGGGCTTGGATTTTGTTTCGGTGCCCGCCAACCTGGTGCCACTTGCGGGGGTGCGTCACCTGCGCCCTTCCAATGGCATGACATGGCCTACAAGTACTTGTAACCAATAACCGTGGCATATCATATCATTCAATACGTATGTAACGAGCGCTGCTAATATCACTTTTCCCCCTCTTGCGACTAAAACATACCGGAATATCCTAGTACACCAGATATCAGATAGTCCCGTACTCAATGTGGATAAACTCTCTTAGATAAATAAACCCTAAGCTAGATATACCCGGAACGGTCTCGGACGGTCTCGGATTCTAGCCTACTTGTGACACGGCGTGTGTCACAGCACGAACCTACAAATCAGTCAGCAGTCCAGTGTTGGTCCTAGGAGTCTGTCAAAGGGGCCTGCACCGGGACTCCCGGCCAGGGCTGCCTATACAGATTCCAGCACACCACCCCAGCACTGTGGGTGGTGACTAACTAGGAGAGTCAGAAAATGTAAAGCGCAAGTGTTAGGGCAGGAGCTAGGGTGACAAGGCCTAACTGCTAATCTAACTGTGCAATTCTGATACACAAATTAGAACCCTCTAGCCAGCACAAGAGCAGAAACACACGAGCAATGAAGGTCTCGCTAAACTACTGAAAGGCTCTGCGTCAGCAAGTCAAATTGAAGATTTCAAAGGTGTCAAAGTAAAATCGTAAACCAGAAAAATTGTTGAAGTCACCGGAGTTCCGCACACCACCATGTCGGTGTGCATCCAGAGTGAACAAGAAGTCAATCGACGGCACCAAAGTAGTCAGCGGCGGCCTCACTCAAGTCCGATCCGAATGGAGGATTCCCGAAGGGACCTCTCTCCTGTAGAGCCATACCGTAAAAGACGGCCATCTCGAAACTCAAATCTGCCTGAGCAAGGTCCTGAAAGAGGTCAGGGGGCTCAGGCGGCTCAAGCGGTGGCACATTGTCAGCCAACAAAAAACCCTGAGCCGGGTCCACTGAATCAACAAAATCATTCGTAAAGTAAAATGACGGAGTCTCCCAATCGAGATCACCACCAGGCGAAGGCATCTCCGTAGCCGATGCCGAAGCTGGCACAGTAGAAGATGTCAGATATATAGTCGGGTGTGTATATATCGGATAACGGAGAATAAACCCTGAGTTAAGGGTTTCGATATCAGAACGGTAAAAGTCTCAGATTGATAAAAGAGGTACACATAAATACTAACGGGTGTTTCCCGTCTACTGGTGACGGTCACCCAGCCTACTATAGGAAGCGACAAGTGACAGATTTTGACTGTCGGTGTGTCACATCCAGCACACCACCTAGGGTGGTGACCGGAGCTAGTAGTGAACGAAGCAAACAAACTCCCTACTTAACTTCAGGAGGAAACTAGCACAACTGGGGGCCTGTACTCTTGGTCAGGGCGGTCCCAGGTCACAGCAAGATTGTCAGATACTGCTGTTACTTTGCCAAAACCCTAAACATAGCTCAACTTCACAGAGCTCTTCTGCACATCTAGGAGGCTACACTATAGCTAACCCCCAGGCAGGCACGGCGTGACTAATTCTAGCCACTAGTGGTCTTCGGAGCTGTCTGCCCGGCTCGGAGCAGCGTGACTGTGAAGCAGTTGCCGGCCCCCGGGGCCGGTGATGAATCATTCGTAGAAGAAATTGACGAGTTCTCGATCACGGGAGGCTGCACCGCACCGGGGTGCTGCCAAGTGCTGCCCGACGGTGGAGCCTCGTCATCTGAAGATGAAGCCGGCGACAGCGGAGGGCCGTCCACAAACAACTCGGCAGGCGGTGGCGGCCCGGGATGCCACGGCATCGGAGCCATGTAGAGTCCCTGCCGTCTCTGCTCCCGCCGTTGGCGACGAGGTGGAATAGCACATGGGACGTCATGAACCACGTCAGTTGGCGAAGCTTCCGCAGCCGGGACTGCCGAGCCAGTTGACGTAGCACCACCGACCGGTGGACCCGTGCATGTGCGCGCACCGGCACCACCGACACCGGCAACGGCGTGCGGTGCGGCGGTGGCACAAATTACAAAGAGCGCACACACCAAGGAGGAAGTGAGGAGAGACCTCCCGAACCTCGGAATGCCGCCCCCACAGCCGTACCGCGGCCGTGGCAGCTCAACTGAGGCATCTTCGTCGTCGTCGTCGCTCGCGACGTAGGTTGCGGGCTTGTACTCCACCACGCGCTCCGGCTCCTCAATCGCGGAGAGCAAATTCATGCTCGGGGCCGGCTCGTCGGGCACTAATGCAATCCCCGTGCTCTCAATGAAATCGGCAAACGTGCGGGTGACGGGAGGGCAAAAGGGGTTCGGCGGACCGGTCCACTCCTCCTCGGACTCAACCGACGCGGGCGGGGAGTGCGCGGGCGGCTCCGACACCACCGGCAAGTCGGCAGTGAAGGTGTTGACGTTGAATGTTGTAGTCCCAGCCGTGCGCGCCATCTCGGAGAACTCGGTGACGGCGGACACAAGGACCTCACCGTCCTCCTCGCAGAACGAGCACGCGGAGAGATCGGTGAAGACCTCCGGCTTCCCGCCCGCAAGCATGCAGAGGGCGTCGAATTCCACGGGGTCGCCGTGGTCGATGGCGTGCTGGAACTTCGCGGCCAGCACGGAGTTCTCGGCCTCCTCGGCGAAGGCGAACGCCGAGAGCCCGGTCCTGCCCCCGTTCGGGCAGTCCCGGTGCCAATGCCTCGCTTTCCCCTTAGCACACACCTGATTTTGGCAGTACGGGATTGTCGCGCCGCTGTCGCGGTGGAAGGCCACCTTTCGTGAGACGGATTGAGACCAATTCCCCCCTTTGGGGAGGGGCGAGGCCGCGAAGCGAGTCTTCACGCGGCGGTCCGGCTTGTCCGCGCGAGGGGTAAACCCCCGCGGAGACGGTTCGGACTCGGCGGTGACGAGGAAGGTGGCCAATTGCCTCTTCAAGTCGAGCACCATTGTCCGTAAGTCCGCGATCTCACTCGCCGCACCCGACCCATCAACGCCCTTCTCCATGAAGTGCGTGCCGTGGGAGTACCGGTGTGCGGATGCGGTGGCGGTGCCCGCCCGCACGTGCTCGCCGTAGCACTCCCGCACCCACTGCTGAATAGTGAGTAGGTCGTGGGCGGCTCGTTGGTCGTGAAGGAGCAAACGGGACACCACCGGCTGGTAGAAGGTGGCGTCGAGGGCTTTGATGAAAAGTGACTTCACGTCCTCGTCCTGGAGCGTTGATCTGGTCCTCGCAGCCTCGAGCGCGGCGTTGAAGTCCTCAATGGGTCCATGAGGGTCCACGCCCGCAGCGATGCGGACGGCAAACATGTCCGCTTGCCCCTGGAAGGGGTCTCCAATCGGGATCATCCGACGGGCGAACTCGAGCAGGACACGCTTACCGTCTGCCGGGAAGCTGGCGTGGGACGAGTCCAACCAGTCCGCTGCGGGCGACGAGGGGTCGATCAGCAGTTCGATCGTGGAGAACAACAAATTGTTGGCCTCCACGCGGACGGCCAAAGTAGCGTCGTCCAGCGTGAAGAGCGGGAGGAAACCGATGTCCTCAGTGACGAATGCCGCCTGCAGGGCAGACACCATTCTCGTGAAGATGGCCGCCGCGTGGGGCTCCGCACCGGAAAATCTCCCCTCTTTGCCGTCGAACAACTTGCGTTGGACGTGCTTCGCCACCTTCATGTCGAAGTGCTCCCGCTGTAGGGTGCGCACCGATGCCAAAAATGTAGCCCCCGCCGAATTAGCGGCCGGCTGTGCCGCTGGCGGGGTCGCGGGCGTGTTGGCATGCCTGGCAGCAACGGAGTCAAAGATTGTGCTTAATGTGCGGCGGCGATTCGCCATGCTAGCCGTCGATCTAGTAGAAGCAACCATGATGAAGAAGACTATAGGGGTGGAGTGAGGCAAGAAGACGTGGAAAAATTGCGGTAGTCTTGGGCGGCCAAGAAATGCGGTGGGTCGTCGATACGGCTGCCGTGAGAGAGCAGAAATTCCGAGAAGTCGTGTGGTAGATGGCGGCCGATACGAAACGGTGTGGTGACCAACCAGGATGCGTAAACCAACGTTAAATCCCGTAGAAAAGATGTCCTCAAAGGCCTACGGCTAGCCGTAAATCAACCCACAAAACCTAGGCCATACCCGCGACTGCCGGCACTTCCACCATGATGGTGTCTAAAGAAATAAAAAGGTTTGATACCAACAATTTTGAAATGTCGTTGAAGTGTTGTGCATATTGTCGAACAAGCAGGCGCGAATTATACGGTCATTCGATCGTGTCACATAAACTTAATCTAAATCTACCCTCTAGACATCTAGACAAAACTTAATCCACTAGATGTCAAAAACTTAATCCAACATAAACCCCGAGCCGTGGCCTTGGAGTACCATTTCGCCAGGAGTAACTTCAAGGTCCACCGCGGCAGCAGATTGGACCAGGAGGGGTTTAGCCGCGTCGAACGGATTACTGGGCACTCCCTGCTTCCCACGCAGTTTCATCCAGCCGCTGGTAAGAATATTGCTTCTACTTGCCTTTCCCTCATCGTCTTCTTTTTTCCTTTTATTCTTTAAAAGAACGCATCTTTCCTTCCACAGCTGCTGGTCCGCCTCAACAGCCTGGCGCGGCTGCGGTGACAGACCAAAAAAAAAAGGAAACGCGAGCATGACAGAAAGGGTATTTCCTTTCCCACAGTCACCGTATGCATGCTTGGTTTCCTGTGCTGTCTTGTTTTAAGTCAATCTAACTACACCAATATTTCCTCTTGCAGTAGTTGCCCATTCTCTTCAGGCTGGCGCTGTCAAAGTACCGAGGCCGGGGCCAGTCCGCCTCAAAAGGCCCAGTGCCGATCCTCGTACTGGTATGCCTAGACCTTGCGTGCCCAATGACTGTACGGCTCTGCCATGTTCTTGCCTCAAGCTAAGGGGTTTTCGCCTGATACCTACTGTGTGTGCCCCTTCAGCACAAGTGAAGCGGCAGGGTGGGGCAGCCCAACCAGCTTCTGCTGCTCATGCTGCTGCAGGTGCGTGCCCGCCTGCCCCTAGCATGCCCCATGGCCCAAGGTTGCCCTGTATGCCCCAAGCCCCAGGGGATGCATGCCCCAAAGTTGCCCTGTATGCCCCAAGCCCCAGGGTATGCATGCCCCAAGGATGCCCTGTATGCCCCATGCCCCAGCAGATGCACACCCCAGGTTAACCTGTATGCCCCAGGCCTCGTGAGATGCATGCCCCAAGCTTGCCCTATATGCCCCAGCCAGCTGGCCCTGTATGCATCCTAACCGTGTGGCAATGCTAAGCGGGAGGTACCTCCGGGACATGGGGGATGGTGTAGCAGTCGAGAGGGGACAGCAGGCACGGGCTGCTGGCAGCCGGCAGCAGCAGGAACAGCAGCAGGCACAGCGCCAGCAGCAGGACCAGCAGCAGGCCCAGCATTGCAGTAGAAACTCCAGCACAGAACCAGAAGCTAGCGCAGAACCAGAAGCTGGCAGGCGGCAGGGGGCGCGTGCCACAACGCGAACACAGGATGCCGCCACTCAGACAGAGGAGGACCCATGTGTCCATCAAGTCGGTGGAAACGTGGATGAGGCCATAGGACATGCCCTGCGTGGGGCAAATCAGGTCCACCAGAGTCCAGTAGAGGCCCTCCATCCAGTTGTCAGACTCTTCGCCCCTGGCGACATTCGGGACAGCTGGATGGCTCTTCATGTTGATGACCTCACCACAAGGTTGCTCAACTTCACCCGAGTGCTGCATCCTAAGAGGGTGTCACCTAAATGGCCTTGGCTGCAACTATGCATGGCATACTCGCATGTCTGCACCGTGCTGTCTGCCCATCTGCAGCGTCAGCACCAGCACCAGCAGCAGCGGCAGGACCAGCATCAGCAGCAGCAGCAGCAGCAGCAGCAGCAGCAGCAGCAGAAGCGTGTGCCAGTGCAGCAGCAGCAGCAGCAGCAGCAGCAAGACCAGCAGCAGGACCAGCAGGCACCGGCAGTAAGACCACCAGCAGCAGCAGCAGCAAGACCAGCAGCACCAGCAGCCAGACCAGCACCAACAGCAGCAGCAGCACCAGCAGCAGCACCCGCAGTTGGTCAGCAGCAACAGCAGCAGCAACAGCAGCAGCAGCAGCAGCAGCAGCAGCAGCAGCAGCAGCAGCAGAAGCGTGTGCCAGAGCGGCGGCAGCAGCAGCAGCAGCAGCAAAACCAGCACCAGGACCAGCAGGCACCAGCAGCACCCGCAGATGCCCATCCCGCTCCTGGTCCTGCACCGGATGCACAACCACAGCAGTCGCAGCAATATCAGCGTGTGCGTGCCTCTATTGCCAGGAGAATGGCCGCATCCAACACCAAGGCCAAGGAGCAGCAGGCCCAGCAGCAGCAGCAGCAGCAGCAGCGAGAGCGGCAGCAGCAAGACCAGCAGCAAAACCACCAACAGAACCAGCAGGCGCCAGCTGCGAGACCACCACCAGCCGCAGCAGCAGCAGCAGCAGCAGCACCCGCAGTTGCCCACCCAGCTCCTGGTCCTGCACGGGTGGCACAAGCACAGCCGCCACAGCAGCAGCCTCGGAAGCCGGCTCCACGTTGCCCACCTGCAGATGCCCGCCCAGCTGCTGCACAGGGTGGCGGCTCCTTGCTGGGCGCCATGATGGCTAGGGCGGCTGCGCCGAAGAAGCAGACAGTTTGGCCGGACAGCCATGAGATTCTCCAGGTATGCCCCAATCCTGCATGCCCTAATGTGGTTTCTTTCGTCGTTTGTGCTACATATCCTATGCTGATAAGTTTGTATCTCATTGTAAACATCAGGGTCTCATCGCTGGAGCCAAACAGCCCTCGTGTGTGCTAAGGCTCCCCACTGACGAGCTCTTTGCCACCGAGGAACTGCGCTCCCATTACCGACACAAACCAACCCTCCCCTGGAAAAGGTGAGCTCGCTGTACTCACTGTACTCACTCGTTGTACTCACTGTATCGTGGTGATGATCACTGTATTCCCTTATGTGCTGACTGAACATTTGCAGGTTCATAATGTTATGTCATCCCGACCAGCTGAAGAAACAGGGCTACAAAGGCGTATACAGCGAAGTAGACCTTGCTCTCGCGCACGCCATGGTCACCCGGGTACAAAACACGGTGGCAAGGCTGTCTGAGACGCCCGAACAGGCGCGTCTGAACAAGCAGGTATTTCTCTCCTACTAGCCTCTCGTCATGTCCACAAACACTGACACTAACTCATCATATGCGTGCCCACACAGCAAAAGGTGTTGGAGCAGCTGTGCGACGACTACGATGCTATTGTCGAACGAGCGGCTGAATTTGAAGCCCAGCCAACTCCACCGTATGCGGGTATGCCCCAATGCCCCATGTTCCCATGCCCCGTGCACTGCATGCCCCAAGGATGCCTGCCCCAAGGATGCCCTGTATGCCCCATGCCCCGGGGGATGCATGCCCCAAGGATGCCCTGTATGCCCCATGCCCCGGGGGGTGCATGCCTTGCTGAGCATGCAACCTGCCCGGCTGAGCATGCAACACGCCTCGCCCGGCATGCAACACGCCCGGTTCAGCATGCAACCAGTGGGTCTCAGCATGCAACCTGCCTCACTGAGCATGCAACCAGCCTGGCTAAGCATGCAGCCTGCCTGACTGAGCATGCGACACGCCCGGCTGAGCATGCAACCAGACAGCCTGGGCATGCAACCGGCTCCGCCAAGCATGCAACATGCCCCGCTGAGCAGGCGACGCGCCTGGCCCAGCATGCAACGCGCTCGGCCCAGCATGCAACCGGTGGGTTCCAGCCGCTGGAAAGCGGATCAGACAGTGACTCTACACATGTCAGCGCTACCGACAGTGGCATTACTCACGTCAGCGCCACCGACAGCGACACGACGCACATTAGCGCCACCGACAGCGACACAACGCATGTCAGTGCCACCGGCAGCGACACCACTCACGTCAGCGACACCAACAGTGACACCACTCACGTCAGCCCCACGATAGTGATACCACTCACGTCAGTGTCTCGACCAACGCCACCACGTACGTCAGTGCCACTGAACATGGTAGTGGCGAAGAACACGAGTGCAACGCCTTGGTGGACGAGGCTGTAACCGCTTTGAGCTCTCACCCAATTGAAGATGCTCTTAAATGTAAGCGTGTTCAACTGGATGGGGGGGTGCGCTGGAAAGCAAACACTCGAACAGGGACACTCTTGGCACACACACTGTCAGCGGTGCGGGACGAGGAAGGACCCTTACTCCTGGTGTTCTATGCCTACCTTCGTGGACACCGAGTAAAGGTGCTGGTGGACTCAGGCGCCTCGGACAACTTCATCTCGGCGGATTGTGCCCGTACCTGTGACTTGACAGTGCGCTCAGGGACGCCAATGAAGGTCACACTGGCAGATGGATCTGTAAAGACCACTGGAGAGGTGGCGTACACCAAGTTCACCGCGCACACGGCGGCGGGAGTAAACTACTGCGAGAAGCGAATGGCTCTGCGAGTCTTGCCGCTAGGAATCCAAGTAGACGTGGTGTTGGGGGGTAAGTGGCTTCGCAGTCTTTCCCCGGTCACGTTGGATTATGCCGGTCACGGTTCCGTATCCTTCAACACGCGAGCAAATGGTGGAGGACAGCAACGGGTGACGCTCGCGGGCTGTAGTCCGGGGATGGGTCAGGGCAAAGCCCAAGGCGCGGGGCTGATCGATGAGGTATTCCTGACGGCAACGCAGCTGAAGCAGCACCTCATCCACGCCGAGACCAGGCGCCTGGCCGGGGATGAAGAGTCACAACCTCAGTGGCTCATGATGGCCGCGCGCGGGAACGACCATGAGGCAGCCTTTGCGGCTACCGCTGCTGAAGTACCGCCACCTCACACCCCCGTGGAGAAGGAAGGACCCCGTCAAGATACTCGAGATGCACCGGTAAGCAGCACGTGGAAGCAGCGCTTTGACGCCTTCTTTGAGAAGTATCTAGATACCCTGTGTGCAGCTCTACCGGAGGCCTCCAAGTTGCGTCGCACTGAGGAGGACAAGGCCCGCATCGATCGCAAGCCGGACGCGGAGGGTGGACCACCATGTAGGCGTCCGTACAAGATGACCGCTGAAGAGCTACGCCAGTTACGTGAACGCATCGAGCAGCTCATGAAGAAGGGTTACATCCGGCCGTCGTCAAGCCCGTATGCCGCCCCATGTCTGATGGTACCCAAGCCTGGTGACCCGAAGACATTGCGTCTGGTGGTGGATTACCGACAATTGAATCAGCAGACGGTGCGGGACCGGTATCCATTACCGGACATCCAACTGATGTTTGACGAGATGCAAGGGGCAGCGTTCTTCTCCTCCTTTGACGCGGTGGACGGATTCTGGCATCATTTTAATCCACATCGGGTGTAGACATCTCATTTCAATCCACATCGGGGATATGCATTACATTCAACGTAAGGATATAATGTAAACGAAACATGACTACGCAAATCCAACCGGTAGATATGCTCATCGTAATGCGAGTTACATATATACCGGTTGGATTTGCGTAGTTATGTTTCGTTTACATTATATCGTTGTGCGTGTCGTCTGTCTACGCAGGCTATGAAATATCAACCCCCGACGTGGATTAAAATGAGATGTCTACACCCGATGCGAAACGTTTAGGCTTGTCAGCCCCCGATGGATTACAATCAAATTTCGGCCCGATGTGGATTAAATGAGATGTCTGCCCCGATGTGGATTAAATGAATTATTGTCGGCCTCGATGTGGATTTAAATGAAATGTCGGCCCCCAATGTAAACGTATCCCTATTTTTAAGTAAAAAAAGTTGCCCCAAACCCAACTCTATCGATCTAGCATAGTGTCATTTAAGTGTTTTTTTTTTCGATCCTGGGCCAAAATTTGCCCCCATAAGTATGGAGCCCATATCGAAACCCCAGGGGGACTACAACGGGCCTGGAAGGGGGCAAATCACACCGATTTTACCCGCGTTTCCGGGGTAAATATACTAGCAGAGGATTTATAGTGTTTTAATTTTAGCGTCATTCACCCTGGAACGTGATCGTGGTGACCCAGGGCGTGCTGGGCTGGCACAGAGAAGGCATATAGCGGTTGCAAAAATTAATATCGCGAATGGACCACGTCATCGGCCTCTCTTGTCTCGTTACCCGACGCTATGTTGGGTGCACCCAACCTAAGAACGCTATTTCAAACGTCAATAGGTCGTCGAATATCGGACTTACGATGCCAAAGCAGTGCTAGGTCATCGGGGCTACTATGTTCCCTGTGAACAATGGGTATGCATTATACCTCTACATTCTTTCCAAGATTGCGGGATATAATGGGGCCGTTTCAATAGGGCATGTGCTGAAATCTTCCGGATTTCCCTTAGGTTGGGTGCACAATACCTAATAAGAACGTGGGTAATACAAGGGACTCCCCGTGTCACTCGAAGGTCCTTTGAAAATTCGGAGACGTCGAATGTCGTCAAGTTTTCGAGTTGCTCTTTCTGCATTGTCTTGTCAAACGTTTCATCCGAGGTCGTCTTGACCCTCAAAATCTCGATTGAAGTAGCATGGGTAGGTGAAACCCCAAAATCACTCGGAAAGTTTACAACTTTTTCTACCCCCTCACATACTCCCCAAAATTCCTCACGGATAAGCTTGATTAACTCAACAGTGTAGATGCGTGTGTAAAAGAGGACATCGTCCCTGTCATTTTGAGCTGATAAAAACTAGAATCCGGTAACGACAACTCCCAATAATCCCACCAAAGGGTAAGCTGGGTGCGCCCAACTTAAATGGCTCTTAAGTTGGGCACACCCAACCGTCGGGTAATAGACACTCTTCGGAGATGCTGGAAAGAATCTGGAACCTGGGGTTGAGCCACAGTGATATAGCCGCCGTGTGCTGTGTGTCGCGGCGATGGCGGCAAAAAACAGGGCCTGGAGCTGCCGCCTTCCGAGCGCTTGCTGGGCCAAATCTTCATCCAGGTAGCTTTGGAAAGGCTGGCAACGCTCGAAGAGCATGCAGCGCCGCATGCCGGGGCCATCGCGGCACAGCTGGAGCATGCCGATGCAGGCGTGAGGAGGGAAGCAGTGGAGGCACTGGGTAGGCTCGGGAAGCATGCAGGGTCACATGCCGGGGCCATCGCGGCACGGCTGGAAGTTGCCAATGCAGGCGTGAGGGAGGCAGCAGTGGAGGCACTGTTGAGGCTGGGAAGCATGCAGCGCCGCATGCCGGGGCCATCGCGGCACGGCTGGAGCATGCCAATGCAGAAGTGGCGAGGGCAGCGGTGGAGGCACTGGGGAGGCTCGTGAAGCATGCAGCACCGCATCGCAGCATGGCTGGGAGATGGCGATATTTGCGTAAAGAGCTCAGCAGTGGAGGCACCGGGGAGCTAGGGAAGCATGCATGGCCACATGCCGGGCCATCGCGGCACGGCTGAAAGATGCCCAAGAACACGTGAGGAGGGCAGCAGTGGAGGCACTGGGGAGGCTGGGGAAGCATGCGGCGCAGCATGCCGGGGCCATCGCCGCACAATAGCTGTACCGACGTTTCATGCTTCATATGATGATTTGTTACGAAAACATCGTCGCGTGATTCATACGCCAGTGAGGGACCTATTGTATATGGCGTTACTCTATAATATTGTTGTCATCAACTGATATATCATATCATTCGCTCATATTTGCCGAGCTTGCATTGCGTATTTAGCACTGTGTGGATGTTTTTCGCAGTGCAATAAGATAAATAGACACGTCTATGCACATGTGCTATGGCAGCTGACGGGTCCAGTAATTATGGGACCTCGCCGATTGCATGTGTGTGCGTGTGCGGTGGTACAATTCGTCCATGCGTCATCGTTGGCATTGGTGCCTTGAATGCTGCCCCGTCCGCGCGAGGAAAAGCGCTGTGCATGTGTGCGACGTGTAAGGCATACACATGCAAGTCGCGGTCCGACTGTGCTACCGGATGTCCCTGTTGCTCGAGACATGCAAGTGCTATGCAGTGGGCCAGAGTTAATGTCTACAATTGTGTGAGAGCATACGCTGCACCTCACAAAAAGCATACAGTGTCGTACTTTGTTTTGGTGGCTTTTAGATTTCATAATACTTTATTATATGCATTCACATATGTTTCCCTCATGTTTGCCCCCAGTAACCTGCATGTTGTCTACGGGTGGTATCCACAAAGCATCGACCCCCAAGTAATTGTAATCATGGATCTGCTGAGCTCCAAAAGTGATCACGGATATGGAGTACATTGAGCTAGATGTGCCATGAGGGAGCAAGGGCAGACATATAGATCTCTCATGGCGAGCTGAATAACTTGAATCACTCACTCATTGCCTTGATAAGCGCCCTCACGTTTTGGCGAGCCCACTCAGACCCCTCAACCCCATACCATGTGTGCTTGATCGTGCCAGCTAGAGCGCATGGGCGCAGATTGCCCACCATCCGAGACCTCTATGGTTGAAAGGTGCCTAATATCTATCACCCATATTTCCATCTCCACTCACGTGTGACCAGCGGCTCCCGGTGGCCACGGTAACCACCACGGCTGCCCCGGCGCATGGGGGCATTCATTTTCGAGAGGGACCTCCACAAACGAGCCCCTGCGCCCGTCCGTGTCCATGTGTACTTCTGTTCGGCAACCGTGCTCTGGACAACGTTCATAGGCACTGCACATGTCCGGGATTGGGGCCAGGTGTCTTGGCTTCGCTGGCGCCGTTTGTGAAGCAGATGGTCCCCCGCCATTGCTAGCCCTGTCACAGGTAACCGCATGCCCACACTGATTGTCGTGAGGCACACCAATCGAAGCCAGCTCGACCAACTTCCCAGTAGATGGAGGAGATAGTCATGCAAGGGCAGGGCAGGGCCGTGACATGGCATCCCACATCCATGAATAACCGTATGTCCCAGGGGAATACACAAGTGCCAATTGCACGACTGCCGAGAGGCACGCGCCGTACTAACAACACAGAGCGCAGCGCGTTCTCGTGAAATTCCCTCCCCGGGATCTTAGATTATGTGCACAGCAAGCGTCAACGGCGAAGATGATGAAGGGAAAAATGAATCGCAAACAACGGTGGGCATATGCACGTGCCAAATCAAGCAACAACACAACGTGCATATATAACCACTCCCTCTGGTTGTCTCCTTGCAACAAACCAGCAAACACAGGCAGGCCAGCAATGCCGGCAAACGCAGGCAGGCCAGCAACGCCGGCAAACGCAGGTAGGCCAGCAACGCCGGCAAAGAGGTAGAACCCATAAAATAAAACCACGGGAGGAACCGCATCCCATCACAGACCTGCACAAAGCGGCCATTCCGGTCTACATTCACGCACCGACACAGCAGAACAAACACCCACATGGTCCCCGACAATGCTGTTTAGGCCCCGAACATAATTCCAACAGCTTACGTTCAATTCCATCAGCACCCGGCCACATTTAGAAAGCAGTCGCAAGGCTGACTGAGAGCGCTGCTGGAATAATCTCGCATCCTCCACCAACCTCCCAGGTGGCCGCTCCCGTACACAACGAGGCTCGAATACCGCACATCCGATCCCCCCCACACCATCCCGGTGAAGACAGCTGAAAACAAGTCTCCCACCTGCTCGATAATGACCGGGCAAACATACACACGGGGATTGCTCTGCCTTGGCGGCGAAGGACACCGCGAGTGGCCTGTCTCTTCACGAAATCTGAAAGCATGCCAGCGAGCCCTGCCGCAGCGCACGCGAGCCTCTCTGACGCCGGAGCCGGGGCACAGAAAGATGCGCCAGGAAGAGGAAGGGAGCAAGGCTTCGCCAAAGCCGGCAGTGCAAATGGCTGGGCGAGTTGTCCTAGGTTAGAGGATGGCGAGTTGTCCTGGGTTAGAGGATGGCGAGTTGTCCGGG
>LGRX02034497.1:0-55728 GCA_001247695.2 Cymbomonas tetramitiformis | reverse complement strand
GCTGCGCCACGCCCTTCCCTAGCGCACTCGCTACTATCCATGCAGACTGCTTATTTTGGGCATTGGTACTCCGCTTAGATGAGTTCACCGCAGACCACCACTATCTCAGCCACTATCGGGGTTCACAGTTCACATTGTCCCACTGCTGACACGAGGTCGCGAAGCTCGGGTATCTGATGCAAAAAACGGCCCAATATTACCCCGCGTGATCATACGGGCAGCGCAGCGTACGCTCAAATTCTTGAACACATAACCGCCATATTCCCATAGCCCCGCCATAGTATTCCTCCATTCCGACACAGCGATGGCCTTGCATTCGTGTCGGTGTGTCCGCTGCCAGTCTCCGCGCTGACACTCAGGTGAACAATACACACGCAAAAGGCACCCTCCGCATTGACGGACGCCTTTCCCAATCAGGACACGGCGACATACGGAACAAGGCTCTTGTCTCTTCGGCAGGGAGCTCGGGGGAATCGGTTGACAGTATTCCGCAAAGTGCGCATGGATGTAGATTATTGTTCTCCAACACTCGTGGCCGTGGGAGCACTGGTGCGGAAAACTGGTGGATTCGCTTTGCCCGCGGTTTTGAAAAGATGAAGCGTAGATACCTTCCGCTGCACGTATGCATACCACACGATTGGCATAGTCAGGTCTGCCGTATTTGGGATTTTTTTAGTGGTACGCATCTGCCGAAATATGCACTCCGGCGCGAACTGTGATACATTGTATCCAGTGCATTTTATGAGAGGTTCGATGGGATTCTCAGGACACCATGCCTCCACCATGATATCTCCACGCGCAGGATCCCCTGTCGCGGCATACTTGTCTTGCACATACACGAACGCCATCCACGTCTCGCCCGGCCGGCCAGTGGTCACCCAGCTTTTCCTCCACCATCCGCGACGCAACTGACCTTCCACGACAACATTGCCTGATTGGAGCGACTCCACCCGCCATTGGACGACACGGTGGAACATGGTTCGCACGGCGGTAACCACCAGCGCCAAGAAAAGGGCACGCGAAGAAAACGGTCGTGGATCATAGCGCAGTTCCGGGCACTTTAGCGAACCGAACATCGCACATGCATCGCTTTCGGGCTCCCATTGCCTCCGTGCAGTTTCCGGCACATCCAGGAGAAACATCTCTGCATTCCCTTGGGGACGTGCACCCTCCAACAGCGAGCCCCATGATGCATCCGGGCCGTACAGGCAATGCCCGTGAAACTTGAACTCAAAGGAGTACGATTCGGCTCCCTCCACATTTTGACGCATGCGGCGGACATAGCAGAACGCCCGACATCGGTACCGCAAAAATTCAGTCATGTCCACCCAAGAGTCAAGCGTCATGTACGCATTCGCACACGCGGATCGCAGCGGTTCGTGACCCAGACCGGTTAACGTGCCTGCAACCTAAAACACCGCACAATCGATGTTCAATACACTTTAATGCCAAAAGTATTACTCATCTGGAAGTTTTAGGTGCCTCCATAATGTACCGTTAATAATTGGAGCATTAAAACGGACAAGTGGTGCGCGCTCACGTGAGGTCTACAAGTGTACCGGCGGGCACGGGCGGAATCCACTCAACGACAATGCCGTATTTCGCGAGTACAAACAATACACCAATTCCCAAAGAAGCTCATTTTGGCTTTACACATAACAAGTGTATAGAAATTGTATTACATATCTTGTTCTCCCTCACTATTCAAGAGTGTTATTAGCTGTTGCCAATGAGCTGTTGCCTCGTTATTAACACTATCACTATTCCATGTTGTCATAAAAGCTAGATGATCCTCAATGGTCCACCTCCACGGTGCCGGCGGTTTGCGGGCCGTGCACTCCATCCTATGCCCAAACGGCGCCAACCTCCAATGCGCACGCTGACAGACTATGTCGCAATAGCGTACTTGCCGGCATGGGCACCGCCTCCTGGTTCCACGAGGCAGCCTGGTCTTGCACAATGAGCATCGGCCAATCCGAAGTGCGGTGGCTCGCCAAGCTGAGAACGCCGCACACTTGGCGTTCACTGCATCCACTTGAACGCCAAGCTCCGCGTAGGTCAAGAGACGGCTGACAGGAAGGAGAGGGGAGTCTTCTGAAATGGAGGGGGCATCTGTAAGGTCTCGGTGAAGCTGCGTCCCAAAAAACGATTGGAAGACGTTGGTGAAGTGTAACCGAGGGTGACCCCACGGACCGTGAACAAGCACAACCTCCCCCCACCAACCATGGCAACCGCTGCCGTCGAGGGGCGTGGCATGTACACGAAGTCGCAGCAGGCCCCGTAGGCCGTAGGGATGTCCCAATTGGGGCACAGACCAGCCGCTCCGCGGCCACCCTGCAAACTCGAAAAAGTTGGCGGAGGGTGTCAGCGGACACTCCCCGGCCTTCACGAATATAGCGTGATGAAGATGTTGATCACCAAAGACGTCCAGCAGCAAGCTTTGCGCGTGCAACGCAAAGGAGTCCGCCGAGCTCTCAGGCCATAACCCACCAGCAAGACGGCGTTGCTCCAGCGTCCAGATTTTCAATAGAGACCACCGCTCCAAGCCAACCTGGCTGCAATACGCGTGACGAGGTGTGGATGTTACCTGCAAAAGGCATGGTACGTCGGTTTTCAGAAGTAAAAAAACCAACCATCTCCATCCAACTGGCTGGATCGCTGTGATTTATCGCATGCCAGGAAGGCAGCTTTGCAGCCGCAATGCAGGCATCAGGCGGGAACATATGAACATCATCCAATACCCAATACGAGGACATCGGCGACAAACCTACCTCTTAGGTTAGCATCCAATGGCGCTTATTGGTTTCCCAGACATCACTAACTTGCCATCGGTAGCCGCCTTGGAGGCCACAAAAAGACGGGCAAGGCTAGCGGCGGATGGCCGTTTCGCGGGCTCGCGGTGCACGCAGTCCATAACTGGGTTCCAGATTGCACGGCTGACATAGGTATTGCTCGACCGCTTCCCCAGGATGTCATGCACAGTCGCGCTGGTGGCATCATCATTAACTCTCTTAAGGGCGTCACGTGAATCTCGAATCAAGATGCGCACGAGGATCGGGGCAATCGCCCACATGTCGGTTGCAGGTGTCGGTCCTCCATTACTGTACTCCGGCGCATACACGGATCCAGGCTTGTGATGTGCATCGTCAGGCGTTCCGGAGGTCCATCGGTGCCTTCGGTAGTGGTCTTCAGGCAGCCCTTCCCTATGCTGCCGCCTTGATAGCCCGAAGTCGATGATGACCAAGCTGTCGGGCCTCGTCGGGGAAAGCACCATGTTTGTTGCCCTGACGTCCCCGTGGGAGATACCGGCTTTATGCAGCGCAGCAAAGCCTGTCAAGATTCTGGCGCACAGGTCTCTCTTGAAGGTCATGGTAACAGCCACGGGCGGTTGTGCCAGGAAGGCGTCCAGGGAGATGCCGTGGTCCATGGAAAGTAAGAACGGTGCACATGCGGGACGTTCTCGTTCGCCAAGCTGCCGCAAACCGAAGTGGAGTATGGGCGACACGTACTGCGGAGCTGAATTCGCGGCGAGGGTCGTCATGTATAGTTCCCGAGCAAACTCGGAAAAGCGGGTTGACGCGCTTGGCCAGTGCTTTAGACTGAACTCTTTGTACACCAAAGGAACTGTGCCGTTGAGGGTGCAACCGACTCTGGTTGACGCGAAACCGCCGTCGCACTTTTTCGCCGGACCTAAAGGATTTGAGAACGTGACCATATTGTAGGAGACTTCACCCAAGTTGCAGTTCTGCGCCAGAGTGCGCGCGACATCCGGGCCGTAACGCCAGGCGGTTGTGCGTGGGTCTCGTGAGCTGGGACGACGGTTCACGGACGTGAGTTGGGAGTAGTACTCCGAGCAACCACCCACGAATATGGGAAGCGGTGCTTGTGGAAGGGGTTTCTTCTCCTCGACAGAAGCTTCAAGTGCACTATTTGCCCTTTCCAACTTCACTAGTTTTTTCTTAAGACGCTTGGACTTGTTGTTACGGCTGCGGGTTTTGCGTTTCTTGGTCTTGCAAAAGGTGCAGCAACCGCCCTCCTCTATCAGACCTAGTATTACATTTAATGATGTTACACACATACGACACGCCACAACGCACATGCGCCCACGGTCCGCCGTACCGGCCCGAAACAACCACATAACTCCTACCGGCCACACCCCCTGAATATGGTCGCGTGTCAGAGGAGCTGTCCTCACACCACACCAAATATATCCCGTGTGCCCTACCCACATGCGCCCACGGTCCACCGCACCAACTCGACACAACCACATACATCCTACCGCTCACACCCCCTTGTTATGGTCGCGTGTCAGAGGAGCTGTCCTCACACCGCACCAAATATATTCCGTGTCCCCAACCCACATGCGCCCACGGTCCACCGCACCGACCCAAAACACACACACATACATGCTACCGGCCACACCCCCTTAATATGGTCGCGTGTCAGAGGATTTGTCCTCACACCGCACCATAGATATTCGGTGTGCCCAACCCACATGCGCCCACGGTCCACCGCACCGCCCCGAAACAAACACACACTTCTACATCCTACCGGCCACACCCCCTTGTTATGGTCGCGTGTCAGAGGATTTCTCCTCACACCGCACCATAGATATTCGGTGTGCCCAACCACATGCGCCCACGGTCCACCGCACCGACCCAAAACAAACACACACATCTACATCCTACCGGCCACACCCCCTTGTTATGGTCGCGTGTCAGAGGATTTGTCCTCACACCGCACCATAGATATTCGGTGTGCCCAACCACATGCGCCCACGGTCCACCGCACCGACCCAAAACAAACACACACATCTACATCCTACCGGCCACACCCCCTTGTTATGGTCGCGTGTCAGAGGATTTGTCCTCACACCGCACCATAGATATTCGGTGTGCCCAACCACATGCGCCCACGGTCCACCGCACCGACCCAAAACAAACACACACATCTACATCCTACCGGCCACACCCCCTTGTTATGGTCGCGTGTCAGAGGATTTGTCCTCACACCGCACCATAGATATTCGGTGTGCCCAACCCACATGCGCCCACGGTCCACCGCACCGACCCGAAACAAACACATACATCCTACCGGCCACACCCCCTTAATATGGTCGCGTGCCAGAGGAGCTGTCCTCACACCGCACCATAGATATTCGGTGTGCCCAACCCAAATGCGCCCACGGTCCACCGCACCGACCCAAAACAAACACACCCATCAACATCCTACCGGCCACACCCCCTTGTTATGGTCGCGTGTCGGAGGATTTGTCCTCACACCGCACCATAGATATTCGGTGTGCCCAACCCACATGCGCCCACGGTCCACCGCACCGACCCGAAACAAACGCATACATCCTACCGGCCACACCCCCTTAATATGGTCGCGTGTCAGAGGAGCTGTCCTCACACCGCACCATATATATACGATTTGCCCAACCCACATGCGCCCACGGTCTGCCGCACCCACCCAAAACAAACACATACACCCTACCGGCCACACCCCCTTAATATGGTCGCGTGTCAGAGGAGTTGTCCTCACACCGCACCATACGTATTCAATGTGCCCTACCCATTTACGCCCACGGTCTGCCGCACCAACCCGAAACATCCTCGAAAATTCCAGCTACCACACCCCGTTTCAACCGAGCCACGGGTCCGGGGGCGCGCCTCGAGCCTTGCAAAACAAGGACACGCGCACGCCTCTCCTAACCCACCGGCTGGGATCCTCACCTACCCCGACCGAAAATGCAATGTAGCCACGGGTACAGGGGGCGCGCAGCGAGCCTTGAATCAGGCCACGCGCACGCCGCTCCCGACCCACCGGCACATCATCGGGGAAAAGAAAAACAACCATTTGTCATGTAACCTTACCGGCCGGTCGAAGCAGTACCCTCCCGAGCTGACCACCATGCAGACACCAACACAAGTGGAACACGCTTGTTGTACGCACGTTTCTTTTTAAGCAACCTCTGACGGCGGAACGTGTGACATAAATTAGGTTCAAGATATGCTAACGGTTTCAGGAAACGCAGAAAACTCACCGGCGGTTCTGCAGGCTCTTCAGGCGCGCCGCCTTCTTCACCCGCGGGCTCCTCGTTGACGTCCTCATTGAGGTCCAACGCGGCTGCTGCACCGGCTTGGCCAGCTTGGCCCACAACCTGCACACCCGATAACCCGACTGTGTGGGGGGAAAAAACAAACGCAAAACGTCGGTCTAAGACCATGATGTTTCATAAAATTTAAACTGAAGCTCGCACCGGTGGATCTCCCCCGTTCCCGCCGTTGGAGCGTCCCGCCGCAGCAAGGAGTCTTGCTGCGCGATTGCTACCAGACGTACGTGCGGGAGGAGAAGACGCCATGTTTATTATATATTCAAACTTCAAAATTTCTACTAGGGCGGAAAGGGAAGGTGGTCAAAAAACCTTCTCTTTCGAAAGAACGAATAAGCCCCGCCCGCCGCAGTTTAAACCCTCGCCTGATTTGAAATCGAGTGTTCCAAGTATTTATTATTTTAAAGTATATATGTCACATGCGTGGGTATGATGACGATCGCGATTTTGATTGGACTACACCACTTACAGGCTTTCCCCATTCACGACATTCCCTGACATATTTATAGTGCACGCGAGCCTTCGCGAATCAGGTTGCCACAACCTTTTATACCTCGACTGATTCAGTGTGTATAATTACTCATCGTCGACTGCAAGACAAATCTTTGGCCTTTTACAAACCCAGCCTCTTCGAGTCATATCTCCTGGCATCGCGCCAGTCATTCTGGGGCTCTCGCGTGAACCCTGGGGCATCCTGAAGCGGGCTTGGTGACATTCCTATGTCATCGGGTGTATAATTCTACCGATTTATACCGACTTAAGCAAACTTAAGCAAACTTAAGTAAACTTAAGAAAACTTAAGCAAACTTAAGCAAACTTAAGCAAAAACCTTGTTCTAGTGACTGTGCGCGATCTGACCACTGTTCGCAGTCGAAGCCTGAAATTTTCAGGAGTGGTTGCGTTCCACTGTGCGTGATACGCGCTTTTGGCCACTGTTCGCGGCTGGGGTATGGGTGTGGGAAAGGCTGGCTTCTGTTCTGACCACTGTGCGCGATCTGACCACTGTTCGCAGTCGAAGCCTGAAATTTTCAGGAGTGGTTGCGTTCCACTGTGCGTGATACGCGCTTTGGCCACTGTTCGCGGCTGGGGCATGGGTGTGGGAAAGGCTGGCTTCTGTTCTGACCACTGTGCGCGATCTGACCACTGTTCGCAGTCGAAGCCTGAAAATTTTCAGGAGTGGTTGCGTTCCACCGTGCGTGGTACGCGCTTTTGGCCACTGTTCGCGGCTGGGGCATGGGTGTGGGAAAGGCTGGCTTATGCTCTGACCACTATGCGCGATCTGACCACTGTTCGCAGTCGAAGCCTGAAATTTTCAGGAGTGGTTGCGTTCCACTGTGCGTGGTACGCGCTTTTGGTCACTGTTCGCGGCTGGGGCATGGATGTGGGAAAGGCTGGCTTCTGTTCTGACCACTGTGCGCGATCTGACCACTGTTCGCAGTCGAAGCCTGAAATTTTCAGGAGTGGTTGCGTTCCACTGTGCGTGATACGCGCTTTTGGCCACTGTTCGCGGCTGGGGCATGGGTGTGGGAAAGGCTGAATTCAGGGTGGACGGGTTGTGAAGCAAGACGCGTGTGACCTCTCTGCCGTAGCGCGTCACAAGGTGGTGTGTGCGCTCCAGGCGAATCAAGCGTTTGAGTTGATACGCGCGTTTCAGGCGATGCGCGCATTTCGGGCGAACGCGTCCTTTCGGGCGAACGCGCCTTTCAGGGCGCAGGGCGGAACGCGCATTGCTGGCGACACAGGTGTTTCGGGCAGACGTGCATTGCAGCGAAACGAGCACTCAATGTGATATGCACATTTCGGGCGAAGCGCGCCTTTCAAGCAAAAATGCGCATTTCCGATGACATACGCGTTTCAGGCGCTATGCGCATTCCTGGCGTCGTGCGCGCTTCGGGTGACACGAGCACTTCCAGTGACACATGCGCCCTACTGATACGCACGTTGTAAGCGATGTGCAAGCTTCGGGCGAAAGATGCAACTCGGACTGCGTAAGCTGCGCCTTTCAGGTCATGCGCATTGGCCTGGCGCTGTGCGACATTCAGGCGATGCTCGCCATTCCGGTGAGGCATGCGTGTCGTCGATACGCTCGTTCCACGCAGGCGCACTGTGAACTTCGGGTGGCGTTGCGCGAGACAAGCGGTGCGCGCGTCGCGGGCGATGCACGTGTTTCAGGCAATGGGCGCATTGCAGCGAAACGAGCGCTTCAGGCGAGGTGTGAACTTCAGGTGATATGGGGCGGAACAAGCGGTGCGCGCGTCTCGGGTGATACACATGTTTCAGGCAACCGGCGCATTGCAGCAAATCGAGCATTTCAGGCGATGCGCACACTTCGTGCGAAGCGCTCCTTTCAGGCAAACATGCCTTTCAGGCGACACGCGCCATCCTGGTGATGCGCGCCATTCTGGTGATGTGCGCCGTCTGGGCGAAACGCGCCTTTCAGCCGGTGTGCGTCGTTCAGGCGGTGCGCGCCATTCAGGCGAGTCGAGCGTTTCGGGCGATACACGTGGTTCAGGCGACATGCGCATCGCAGCGAATCGAGCATTTCAGGCGATGCGCCCATTTCGTGCGAACGCGCCTTTTAGACAGAGCGCGCCTTTCAGGCGGAACGCGCCTTTCGGGCCGCACACGCCTTTCAGGCCGCACGCGCCTTTCGGGCCGCACGCGCCTTTCAGGTCGCACGCGCCTTCGTCAGGCTTTTCAGGTGAGGGCAGGATTCAGGAGTCAGTCAGGGAAATGGAGACAAGGGGAGTATAAGCGTGAGTAGGGAAGAGCGCGCTTGTGGAGCCGGCAGGTCGCTGCTGCCGGTGGGCTGCGAGCTTGAGGGTGACGTGCGTCTGTTGTGGGCTGCTGCCCACCAGTGAAGTTGTTTTCGCGGACCTGCACACCAAGCCATACAGAGCCTCCCTCAACCCTGAAAAAGCAAGGAAAGGAGCACAGCCGCTTTGGCCCGGAGGCATGGCTGGAAGGGCCGAAAGCAGGTGTCGCAGTTGGCCTGGGGCTTGAAAGGTCGCAGAGCTGCGCAAAGCTGGCGTCTCAGGCGCCATGGTTGCGAAGCACTGTACCCGTGCTGAAGAGTCACAACAGAAGCAAACTCAACAAAAGTTGCTGACCCAATCTGCTACAAAGTTTGAAAAACCATGTCAGGCATGCACAAGCTGGCCTGAAGTGCACTGAGCCTAGGGCTGCCGTGTCACTCCGCGCGCGAGCCTGGTGCCATCACATAGGAGTTCACACACAAGTGAAAACAAAGGAGATCCGAGGAATATTTCAAAACCAACGAAGAGGTTCGGGACCCTATTAGTAGGTGACACCGTTCCAGGAGAACAAAACAACACTTTGCAATTGGGCATTCACTGCGGCTCGCGTGTCGTGCGCCCAGGTCGCGGCACGAGCGGCTCCTGCGGTGAATGCCCCCAACCTGCCACAAGGCCTAGTTGGTGCCCTTGTTCGAGCAGCCAAGCACGAGTTCACGTCGAAAATTATGAATGAAACTGCGGGCAAAGGCGTGCTTCGAGCACACGCATGGCAAAAAGGCATGGGTCAGGTGTCCAGACCCGAGCTGGCGCGTCGCCAACCATGAGTTCCCACAACCTGTCATACAGGCCCGTCGGGGAATTCACCGCTGCCAACGCCCGCATGGGTCGAATTCACAAAGACAAACATAATACAAACTGAGGGAAAAACATGCGTTCGGCTGCAACGTTGTCAAAAGGGTGCAGTCAGGTGTCTGGACTCAAGCTGGCGCGCCGTCAGCCGTGAATTCCCTCGGGCGCGCTCAACCGGATTTGGATCGCCCAGATTCAAATCCCACATTTTCCGCGACAAATGTGACATTCAATCCCACGCAGAACTCCTCAAAGTTTCAAGAACCTGGGCCGAAACGTATGCCACGTCAGTATCCACGCATGCAATTATGATGGAATATTTTGCATGAAAAGCATTTTCCGAACCAATGCTCACGCCGCGATTGGCATGACCTGGCAGTTGAAATCAGGCAATCTGTCTTTAATTTGAAATCAATTTTATTACAATTATTGTTCCTGTAAATTCACAATATCGCGAATTTTTATTTCTTTAAAACATACGAAGTCGGGGGTGTCAAGTCCGGGGGGTCCACTCCGAATGCTGTCCGCGTGACAATGAGCATCGCATATGCCGAACCGAGACTGTGGCGTATATTACAAAACATTGTCGTTCTGTACAGTTTTTGTCGTTTTGTACAGTGCTTAACAGTGGTGGCTAATTTTTTTTCCAGCCACGCACTCGAAAGGTTCTGAATTTCGGACAGAATAAATCGACGTATCAACGAATAAATATGCCGAAAAGACAGTGCACCCACGATGAAAGTACATTTGACCGAGGTTTATGCACCGTGTGTCGTTCTGAGCAATCTCAGATGCGAGCGAAACAACGCGCTCGCATCCCAGATCGCAATACGTACATGAGGAGTGCAAGTAGCTTTCATTTGCGTCTGCAAGAGACGTACTTGCCCGATGTTTCCATCGAGACAAATTGGACAGAGTCTATTTTTAATGACGTTTTCGAAGACAGAGGGCGACTGAGCAGAGGAGTTGTGGAAGCGGAACACGTTCGCCAACTGCTCACCAAGTTCAATGTCACGAACTTCAAAGACTCGAAGAAGATTAAAGTAGGGTGATAGTTGACTTATTTGCAGCGGGTTCTGGAATTATGGGACACGTGAAAAATATCCTACAGACAGATTTTCAAGAAAAGTGTACTCTTATGTCGGGGGACCACCAAGCTATGACAAAGGCAATAAAGGGGTGGCAAGCCAAGGACATCTTCGACCCGAAAGACTGGGGGGGTCTTTTAAATGCGAACTACATCTGCGCACCACCCTCGAGTGGAATGAGCGACGCTGCATTCATTTTCTACGCAGCTGAGTGCAGGGACTTCTGCGCATTTCTTTTGCCAAAGCACTGGCTCGCTGACCGCAGCTATCCATTGCGGAGGCTTTGGTGGGGACAACAACAAAAGAAGAAAACAGTTTACATTATTCCGTCAGCGAAAGACCTAAGTTGGCATGTGTGCGTGAGGTACATGCGCAAAGGCCTAGACCTATTCGCTGGGAATGGCATGAAACCTCACTGGTCCGTCTTAGTAGAGTCACTCTACGAAGATAGAAAAGCGAAGAAGACAGCAGAGGGGAATGCAACGAGCGAGAGCGACCCCCTAGAGATCGCGTTGCAAGATGCTGTAAGCCAAGATGGGCTTTAGATCGCTGTATGCTCGGCATGCACAACCGCTGGATGGCACATGCCGAGATAGACATATGATATAAAGTATATTTGAATACAAAATATGATATGTCTTGAATGCTTGAAAATGCTTGTGCGTGCTGTGCGTGTGATATGCGTGATAATGAACTTTGGGTTTCTTGCTTGACTTGTGTAGACGTGGGGCCACCACTGTTAAGCACTGTACAAAACGACATAAACTGCACAGAACGACATTATTCTGTATTAAAAACCACTGGCGCAGCACTGGCGCACGAGCAGCGGACTGCCCGCGCCGCCCAAAATGGTCACCATCCCGCATTCGGTTTGTCGCGGGCACTTCGTCATCGTCATAGATTATGGGGTGGGGATGGGGTCTGATTCTGTGTGGCGATTTTATTGAAAGGAATTTTCGCGAATTAATTCCTCCGTTCAACCCTGAATGCACTTAAAATAATAATTTGTCCATGAGAAACATACCGATCGGTCGGATTAAATATCTGAGCGACAATGTCGTTCGTGCGATGGTAAGTGAAGGCCTCGACGAAGACTTGCGCTACTCACCGTCCGAAACGCGGCTATCTGACGGGCGAAACGAATTTGCAGCGTATCGTATGATGAACGATGTGGAGCAGACGTGGCAGAAGATTTTGTTCCTCTCTCCGAACTCTCCAAGACAGCTTTGGGTCACGTTACAAGGGCCGTGTGGCGCCTATACGGCACTATTCTTTAGACGTGGAAATTAAATGCCCAATTAAACAAGACATGGTGGCATGCACGTGGAAAGTAGTCATATCAATACTGGTTCAATTTCCTTTTGAAAGTGGTAGCATGTGGGATTTAATACCCCGAAAACATCCTTCAAATGTGAATAAAAAACGCAGCGCTACAAGCGAGAAATGTTTAGCTACACCATCTATTAGGGCTTGGAAAGACCTTTCCAACGATACCCCATAACATTTCTCGGAGCGCGCGCTTGCTTTTATAATCCTGATAGTGTCGGATTTACATTGGGATTTAATCCCATTAAGTGCGTAATGTCGAAAAGGAAATCCGGATTTTTACGAGGAAAATGTGACATTCGAATCCGGGCGATCCAAATCCGGTTGAGCGCGCCCGAGCCCCCAACCTGTCACACAGGTCCGTTCGGGGAATTCAACGTTGCCACAGCCTGCGCAGATCGAATTCACAAAGGTAAACATCATACAAACTGTGGGAAAAACATAGGTTCGGCTACAACCTCGTCAAACAGCAAAAGTCAGGTGTCACGGCTCGAGTTAGCGCGGCTACGGTTGTGCATTCCCAAACGCCGGTCACATACGCCGGTTTGAGCACATTCAGCGAGCAAGCCCTGCGGGGTTCGAATTCGCAAAGCAAATGGGGCAAAAAATGGCACAAAAGGGCCGGTCGCATCGTGCACACGCGTGAATGCTACTGAGAGTGCCTGTAACGGTTCGCCGTCGCGGGTGTGAATTTATGATAAACGCAGCTTCGGGCTATCTCGTCGCTACGCGCTCAACGGGGAAAATGCCCCTCTGTGAGAATTCGCGAGCGTGTTCTGAATTCGCGAACGTTTTCGGACAGCTGCGGATCTCCAGCGCTGCGGAACGGCGACATGCGTTTCTATTGCTGTGCCACGTAAAACATGCCAGGCGGCAACGCGCTTCTGCCGCGCCGGCTCGTGGATTCGCAAAACGGGCGCGGGTCTAACTTGTACTCGCAGACTGTAGATTCAGGCTCAGATGGAAGCATGAAAAGCAGAAAGGCAAACGAGCAACACAGGGGGCAATTCACAGATAAAACAAGCACAACGGCACGACTTCGCACATACATCAGAGTGGCGTGCCGGCACTCTGAGGATCCGAACCAGACTCTTACAAACTGCTAGTGACAAAGCTCTCATGTGGATTCGAAGTATATGTATGCAAATATCACATTTAATACTAGGCCACAAGAGGCAAATATCACTATACCGCAGAATGGTTTTGAAAGGTTCGGATCTAACTTTTCGAAAGCAGGAGCTAGCTAAATACTCAAGCGAGCATAGTGGAAGTCCGTGAATGCCATTGTCGTTTCGGATGCCCTGTGACCATTGGTTCCCAGTGACAGCGGCGTTTGGTGTCAACGCGCGCTTGCGTTTGCCCTGTCATGCATCGCCGAGACGTCATGTGTGGTCGTGTCGTGATGTCACTTCGCGTGATGTCGTGCTTGACGCTCTGCGGTGCTCGCGGATCGGCACGGGCTGGTCGCGGCGACGTCGATGTAGCGCTTGGCGAGGCGTCGTGCATGATTTATACTGGGAGGGAGATCTAAGCTGGAGGGTGAACGTGATATGCTCCGGGCGCTCGAGCGGACAATGAACTGGGGTAGGACCGTGACTGAGGGGGGAATGGCAATTACTGAAAAAAGGGGGTAATGGTTGGGGCGTTTGCTGTCGGCCGAGACGGGCGCGATGGGAGCAAATGCGGTGGGGTCTGACATACATGGGCTGCGGTAGCGTGACTAAATATGGGGGGCCTGACAGGCCTTTCAGGGGTGCGCGAGGGACCCCTTCTAAGCGTGTTTGTTGTTGTGACAAGCACGGGTCAGAGCTGGGAGGGAAGGGCACTACCGGAGGTGGTGCTCGCGGTTCCCTCGCTCGATGTCATTGCGGCCGAAGCCGGTAGGGTGTCGTGCCACTGGGTAGGCTGGGTGTGATCCTCACACCACATCCTGTCCCAGTGGTCCCGCTCCCTGTCGGTGAGGTCGGGAGGAGTGCCACGATGGCTACGCCGAAGCTCCTCGAAGGGACCGGGCTCCGGCCCAGTCACAGGCTCCAGCTGTGGACTCCAAGTGGCTACTATCCCATGGTCCTTGAGGGAGGACCATAATCGATTATGGTCCTCCCACAAGGACCAATGTTGCAAGAATTTAATTGGGCATTGGTTCGGATCTAGAAGGCGCGCCCAATGATTTCTAGTATCAATGGGACATATATTAATTACTTCGATGCTTGGTCCGGCCTGGATCCACCCAATATATCCATGGCGTTCGCATTTGCGACAAGCACCCTCAACTTTTTCAGATTGCATTTTTTTGAAAATTCAAAAAGGCACAAAAATATACGATATCTTCACTATTTTTTGGGAATAGTATGTGCAGGCTACACCTGCGTCCATGCGATCATATCGATCGTATACACATGTCCCCATCATTTTTGGGTCATACGTCATGTTAGAGTGCATATATTGGCCATCTCTAATGCTTATTAACAACCGTACACCTTTTTTGTCGGTTTTTTAGCCGGAATGGGATAATCGGTACAAACATGACCCATTATCCACGATGCCCGCTAGAGTGCATTCACAGTGTGGTAGGAGCGTATGGTGCTTAAACTTTTGAAGTATATCCATAAAATTATTTTTTGAAAGCTTAACATAAGCCATATGGGCAAGTTTGTGAGCGATGTGCACTCGTTAGCTTGACGCGAAGTGAAAATTAGAAGTGCAAAAATCACAAAATCCTTATTTCACTCGGGAGTGATCACCCGCCACGGTAAACGAGTGCTCAGATGGCGACTAGAGTGTGGACTATCCAACTAAGTTTTCATATTTGGTCATAAACTCGAGGTGTGCGACCATGAGCGGCCAACACCGCGCACCATGCAACCGCTAGGACGGTTAAAGACTGTGGTCCTTGTGGGAGGACCATTTTCTTTTCAACGATTTCGATAAAAAAAACATATCAAAAGCGCACCCTTTAAGCACGCCCCTCTAGCACACGCGTGGACGATCCTGTAGGGGAAATTATTCAATTGACTCATAAATATGATGCCAAAAGCACATATACGCCTCAAAGATCCATGTGGCACTCATAATAGTCATCGCGCGTTGGTCCTTGTGGGAGGACCATGAATTTGGATAGTAGCCACAAGGCCTCGGTCCCCAAGCCCCCTCAGACTCCCGAGTCTCACTGGGTTGTTGTTCGGTCATTTTCTGGAACCGAAGGTCACCTGCAAGCACTAGGTCAGCAAACAACCCGGAGCTAGGCTCCAGGGGTGTGTCGTGTGCAAACAATGCTGATACGGGGTGCATACAGGTGTCTCCATGCTCAACATCGTCCGGTGTGTCAATCGAGGACGGTACGGTGTGATCCAACGTCTGATGAGCGGTCCCGTCTAAAACTACACCTGCGTCGGGATGTGACCGGGTAGACGCAGGCTGTATGTCACACGGTTACGAGCATGTGATGCTCGGGGCCGCACGGTAAAACGAGGAGAGATCAAGCGGTGCCTCAGGGGTAGTGACAGAGTCCATGCGGGCATCGACCGGTGGGGTTGGTGTGATGTCACGATCGACACCACCCACCCCGAAGCTGCCAAAATGAACTCTCCCTAGTGAGAGGGATGAGAGAGGCCCCTGAAGATCCTGCTCATCGTAGTTAATGTCGTCCCCTGCACAGCAAAAGGCTTGGAATTTTGCGGAAGCTTTCCGCCGTGAAGCCGATCCCATTCCTCATGTTGTTCCTGAGTGTAGGAATCATGCTCCCAGGCATCCCACTCCGAGTCAGTCCACTCCTGTGGTGCCCAAGCGGGTGCATGAGAGGCATCATCCCCCTGGGTGAGATAGGCGGCAAAGGACAGAGACCCGTCGTCCGGGTACGTGCACACCGACTCCGATGAGTCACAGATGTCAGGTGTGCCGTGCTCCCAACAGACTGCCTGGAAAGCCTCCTCCGAATGCTCGTAAGCCGCCTGGTAGCGTGCTGCCAGAACATCGGTGAAGGCTCCCTCGGCCAGAGCCTCGGGATCAAGGCGCATCGAGTGTGCCGCCAGGTGCTGCGTGTGCACACAGTCTGCCTGGCGGTGTCTTCCACCGCAGGACCAACAGTTTCCGTAGAACTGTTTGGCCCCTGGGTGGAAGGTGACGCGGGCCTTCCGCTTCTGCCCTTTGCCCGTCTTGCCTTTGCCCTTGCCCTTCTTGCGGATGCCCTGCGACCAATTCCCCCCCTTCGCCAAGGGGGAGGCAGCAAAGCGAAAATTCTTCCCCTTCCCCTTAAAAGGGTGGGAAGATCGTCCAGGATAATAAACATCACGAGGGCGGGCAGGGCGGAGGTCGGGAGCTCCCCTGGGGTCCAGGCCGCCACGTTCACCGTGGCGGTGACCTGTATCATTGTAAAAAGCGAGCTGAATCGCGAGTCCACAACTCACCAGGGTCAGCTCTGCCTTCTTCTTGACCTTTTCAATCGCATAATCCTCGTGCACCTGTTTGTAGGTGAGAGGACATGTGCGACGAAGGAACAGCCGTACCGAATCCTCTGTCAGGGTCATGACCGATGACATATGTGTCATACATGTCATACGTGTCATACCTGTCAGACATGTCATACCATGTCATGTCATATATTATTATGACAGTCGGTCGTGTCATATATTATTATGACAGTCGACAGTATGGTCGATCGTGACTGTACATGTCGAGTCGCGTCATATATTAATATGACAGTCGTCAGTACGGTCGACGATGACTGTACATGTCGCCAGATGATAATGTCATATCATCAGGCATCCCTGTCATCGAGAGTTCGTATGTCGAACTCGAAGATGGCAAAGCAAAGATACATCTTGAATACAAACAAGAACCATCTTGGCTTTCAGCATGCATGCGCAACTCGCATGCGCAGCATGAACGAACTAGTCGTTATTACCATGCTGGTCGTTCAACCTACGTCTCGGGTTCACAACCCAATGGCGGTACCATCTAAGATGATGGGAGACGTATGGTACAAAAGTGAGGAAGCGTTGTGCTTCAGCAGATCTTCTTACAGAGACTGCACTCACAAACCCGCTCATCCGTACACTTGCATTGCTGTCCAACTTTGCAGTGTTTATTTGTATACTGATAATATATTCACGGCGCCTGTTTATCTCGCCGTATCAGATGGTATTCTAAAAGAAACTCGTCAAGGCACGATACTCGAGAACTCAAGTGGGTGCAGCGATAGACGTAGCATATTTCATATTGTTCGCAGGTTTGCAGGTGGGCGCATAAGCGACAGCGCTCGCAGTAATATTGAATATCTGCAGCTCGAATAATATACGCTCGCATATCGACAGCGCAGAGATTGCGCGAGGAGATTTTTCGCAGCGCACACGCAGAAACAGCTGATCGCACATATACGCGATAAGGTGTGCACATGGCATACATCGGCGCAGCAATGAAACGTATTCGCATAAATGGTTCGCAAATGTATGCATGTTCGCAGATGCGATAAATCAGCGGCGAAATCGTTTTCGCGCGGAAAATCATCAGCGCAGTATCACGATTTTCATAATTGCACTAAATTGCTTTTTGTACGGCTTCATACATGTTGATGCGCGATGGTCACTAATTTGCAGATGGCAGCATGCGCGATGGTCGCATATTTTTACAGAAGTGAATCGCAGCATGCGCGCGCTTGTATGAATCACGTTCGAAAATTGTCCAGAATGATATATTACATAGTGGTCATCGACAGAATTTTGATTCGTATACATGTCAGCGCTCGTATCATGCGCTGATGAATGGCGACGACAATACATGCTTTTCATCAGCAGCGCGCTCGCATTCGTATGCGACGTACATCAGCGATTTTTGCAAATAATTCCTTCGCACTGTTTACAATACCAGCGCGTACAATGATTTATGGCCTGTCAGCACGATATACGTTCTTCATGATTTCGTCACATGCGAAGAACGCTCGATTTTAGCGCGTACAATTTTTGATGTGTTTACATGCAGTGGGAAGCACATATGCATACGCGCGTCGAAATCATATGCAGAATGATTGTATACATGCAGGAATGCTGTGGACACATGATCGTTATGCTGTGGATACGTACTGCTTTGGATACATTACCACTATGTTGCTGTGAATGTATTATTATCATACTGCAGCAAATTCCAAAGTGTTCTGATGACTGCACAAATACTTTAATCATCAGCATTATGCTTATTAGCAACACAATGATCTGTTCACAACATGTGTGTGCGGATCAGCACACACACACATGCACTTATTTCACTCACAGCAATCATCAACATGCAGTGCATACACTTTTATACTATGCACATATCTTATGCTGAATGATTGCATTAATTGTGAATTGTACATGCTTTATTATACTGTACAGCTTGATCACGATACCAGCTGTAGTACATAGAGCATACGCATATTGCAGTGAATGCTAGTCTATATTCGAATCCATGTAGCAAAGGGTGCCTGAAAGTAGTCTTAACACCATAATTAGTTTGTCATGTCCTGGTGGAGCCGAGATGCTCTCCAGATCACATGTACATTCTATGGTGGATTACTGGATGGAATGCTCACCTGAGCTTCATGTAAAATCTATCCAGCAACTCATTTTGTAATGAGATTAGCATGAAATTACAATGATCCCTAAACTTGATATATCATGTTAGATGTAATCAGTACATGGTATGCTGACTGTCTTGCATGATAAATTGTCTAGGATATTGTGATACCCAGAACATATCCTGCAAAGTGTGTACAAGTAAACACACACACACACTGGCATAAGTACTAATCAGCAGTACTACACACTGCACATACACTAGCATTCATTATACATGTTGAGATTCACTGACTCAGAGTGAATAGATCAACTATATTGTATATGGTAATATGGATACCACTTTCCAAACACATGTGCGTGGAAAGTGTCAATGATGGCGATACATAAGGGAACAGGATAAGACAACATGCTGTAGGGCTGGATGGAGTTATCTCCAGACCCGAAGGCAAAATACTGCACCCATAAAACAGCTGGTAACTGTTGGGTGCAGTCCACTCGTCTCATCCCACATATCATCGCTGGAGCAACTACAACAACTACGTTGCATATTGACAGTTGAATCAGACTTGATCAGATCAATTGCATGCAACACACAGATCAGTATTTACATGATATCTGACAATAGTGTTAAGGACAAAACACACATATAAATGTGCTGTGTCAAGTTGCTGTGATTATATCCAGCAAAGTCCAGATTTGTTCTAAATAAGATATATCACTTTGATAAATCTTAAGAGCACAGACCTATGCTCAGAACAAATCATAGGTTGACAAATATCACTGAAGTGGATGTTCCTGAATGGATGTTCCCACTTAAGTTGATAAATCTATTCATAATCAGAAAAGTACATTTGCTGTGCATGGGTTTGAATCAGTAAAACCCAGAATGCTGTCAACCATAAATGTTGATATACAGCACAACTCACTTATTTGCTATGAAATTTGTCATGTGCAAACGTGAAGTTCCTTCCAGTGATTCTGTACTTTACATTCCACATATACACTGAGATATGTCACCGAGGCAATATTTTAGATAGCTGAAAAAGCTGTAAAATGGGTAAAAATGCTCCACGCATGATTTCAAAATGAAAAATGTGTGCCCATTTTATTTAAAATTATGATTTTATACCTATTGAGGTATCAGGAAATCATAATGACACATGTCATATCTCGTGTAACGCCCTAGATATTGGGTGTGGAATATGTAGGGGTATACATATTGCTGTAACAATAAATCGCTCAAAATGCTGTACGTAAAACACATTTTGAAAATTTCGGATTGATTTTTTTTGCTAAAATGAATATTTACCTATCAAATAACAATCCCTGATTTATGCAGCATGTGTAACGCCCTGTAACACCCTAAAAATTAAATGTGTGTAACAGGGGTGTAACGTACCTCCTGAAAACCACCTTACATTCATGTAGGTATTAAATGCAGTTTTGCTTAAAAATCTTTGCAAAAACATTATACTGCTTATTTTTTACCTATATTAGGGTTACTGATACCATGTAACACCCTAATCACATTATGGGGTATAAGGGCCACTGTAACTATATATGCCCTAAATACCACTATAATTTCGATAAACTTCGTATTTAGCATTAACATATCATGCTGTTTTTGACACAAACATGATTATGTATCGGGCAACAACCCAAGAACTGTGGCAGATGATTCCTATAAGGAATGCATGCTATTTTGAGGTATTGGCAATTGACAACTGCCACTATATCACACACTTCCTTGAGGGGGGAAGAAGGTGGATATATATATATATACTTACCTCATTATTATGTACGAATATAATACATGTATGTAAACATACCGATATACCATATATAACATATAAATCACACACACTCAGTTAGACAATTAGCTGAAGGTATTTTTTGTGCTGTGTTTTGTTTTTAGATGGTTACTATCGAAGAGGAAGAGCATGAGATTCCTGATATCAACCCAGATCATTCGACTTGGTTTTTCGACATACTTGGTTCATACGATGCATACAGTCGGTTTAAGGTTCCAAAGTGGATTGCTGGTTATGCCGATACACTAACCAGATATGACCACATAGGCTATTATGACAATGTCAGTCGCATGAAACCAGATATGAGCCGGTACAAGGATCCTGCCAATGAGCCTCAGGCACCAGAAGCAGAGTATACAGAAGACAGTCCTCCGATGGTCTTTGTAGACCCAGATGCAGATTCAGTACCAGCACCAGCTCCACCAGCTCCACCCAGTTTGGTCCCCAAGGTGAAAATGACACCACCTAGGGAATTCAAATCAGGACAGGACGCAGAGGTCTGGTTGGATACAGTGGACAGATATTTCCAGTTCACTTATCCAGGTGTCAATGATAAGGATTTGATCACAGTGTTTCTTACTCTCATACAGAATAACGACAGACACTATTTCCAGGTCTTGGCACAACAACCATATGCCACTTATGAGATGGTCAGACAGACGTTCCTCAGACAATTTGGTAATCCTCATAAGAGATCAGTAGCCAAGAAACACCTAATGGCACTGACTCAAGGAACCCAAACCTTTGCAGATTATTTGCGCACATTTACATCACTGGCTTCTTTAGCAGCAGTTGATTTAAATGATGTGCTAATAAAGGACAGATTCGTCACCAGTATGGATTCTGATCTCCGCAGACAGTTCCAGCTCAGATACCTGACAGAAGAGCAGAGGAACAATCTGTCGTGGCAAGAAACCACACAGATATTGCTTGATTTGAACTACGTCATTCACTCAAAGCAATCAGAAACCCTTCACTATCGGGGTCAGAAGGAGCAGTCATCTGGAGGTCCAGCCAAGAAGGATAAGGACAGAGGACGTGGCCAGAAGCCATATGACAGATCCAACAGAAATCGGAATTGGAATCAGAGTGGCAGCCAGAACTCCAATCAGAATCGGAACAAAGGAAAAGGTGGTAAAGGCAAGGGCAAAGGAAAAGGAAAAGGAAAATCACAGAATGATAAGACCTGCAATCGTTGTGGTCGTGTTGGTCACATCGAGAAGGATTGTTTTGCCACCAGGACCAATGATGGAAAGGAGATCAAGGGTAAGCCACCAGCTCAGAATCCTTTTCAGAATCAGAGACAGCCACAGAAGAATCAGGGTGCTAAGGATGGGTCTGGCAAACTCATCAATACGATCAACACCTTGGTCAAGGAACTGAAGAGTCAGCACAGCATCAATGCAGCAGTTGCAACTCCAGATCCAGTTCCATCAGCTCCAGCTCCTCAGGGAAACTCTCAGGGTACTGCGCAGGTACCGGTGTTGAGAGCACCCCGAGGGTAGATCAGCCTGAAGATGCCACTGAAGCAAGTGGCCGGATTGAGAGTATCTCAGAAGAAGTCCTTTCCAGTCTGACATTGCAGTTTCAGCAGATGGACAATCCCACAGAACACATCGCACAGATGCAGTCTCAAACAGCACAGCTGAAATCACAGAAGAAGCTGTTGTTGTATAAAGGGAAAGTTTATGGACAGAGTACTCACATTTTGGTAGATCCAGGAGCCACATCGTCTTTCATCGACAGACAGTTCGCTGCTCAGCTTGGTATAGCTCCCACAGATTCTTCATCATTTTCAGTGGGATTGGCTGGAGGAAGCCAACTACCATGCACATCCTATCTTCCCAAGGCTACATTTTCTTTGGGCAAGTATAAGGATACAGAAGATTTCTACATCATTGACATGAAACCATTCACTGTCATTCTGGGTCAAGATTGGTTGGAGAGGAGGAATCCACACATTGACTTTCAGACCAAAAATCTGACGATCACTAGGAAGCATTCATCAGGCTCCAGTATTCGCACAGTATTGTCCAGAGTTGAGCAGACTCCAGACTCAGATGACCTTCCTGAAATGGAATTGGTCAGCGCTACCACCATGAGAAAGCATCTTCGTCGCATTCGATCCAGTGGTTCGGCTGAAGAAGCCGTAGCTTATCTCTTCTTTCTCTCAGAGGTTGACGGTGAACTGGTCTTTGCAGCATCAGACTCAGACACCACTATGGAAGACCCCGAGGTCACAGCAGCACGTGATCAAGTGAGAGAAGAATTTTCAGACATATTCCAGGAGGATCTTCCAGCTGGTCATAGGCCAGAACGGTTTGAAGGTGGTTATCATCGAATCAACATTGAACCTGGGCATAAGCCACCATCACAGCCAGTACGTACCATTCCAGTACCCATGATGGAGGAGCTCAAACGGCAAATCATTAAATATGTCGAGTTGGGTATCCTTCGTCCATCATCATCACCATATGGGTGCCCAATCATCTTCGCTCCTAAGCCAGGGGGAAAGTGGAGGATGTGTTGCGATTATCGTGCCCTTAACAATATCACCATAAAGGACACATATCCGTTGCCACCCCATGATACCCTTCTTGAACAGCTTAAGGGAGCACGCTGGTTCAGTAGATTTGATTTCAACCAGTTCTTCCACCAAATCCCCATTCATCCAGACGACATTCATAAAACTGCTATTCGCACCAGATACGGTTCTTATGAATGGACAGTTATGCCTTTCGGATTGACCAATGCTCCTGCAACAGCACTTCGTGTAGGAAACCGGGCATTCTTTGACTTCATCGACCAGTTCCTTGTCATATTCATGGACGACACTATTGTATACAGTCCAGATTTTGACAGCCATGTGAAGCATGTTCGACAGTTCCTCCAGCGTTGCAGAGATCACCAGTTCTACATCAGGCCTTCCAAGGTGGAGTTGTTCGTCAGATCTATAGACTTTATCGGACATCACATCTCTGAAGCAGGCCTATCCATCATCGAAGACAGAATCCGAGCAGTCATGGCAATTCAGCCTCCAGTGTCTTATGGTCCCACCGTTGGAAAGCAGCCTCTACGCCGTATGGCTAAAGATGGCAAGTCATCCCTTCGGTCATTCTTGGGCATGGTCGGTCAATTTAGGAGATTCATACCAAAGTTCTCCAAAGTTGCCGAGCCTCTCAATCGTCTCCTTAAAGATAATGCAGAGTTTGTCTGGGAAACTGAGCAGCAGCAGGCATTTGATAACCTCAAAAGTGCCATCTGTAACGCTCCAGTATTGCAGCTTCCAGATCAGAAACTGCCATCTATTATGGAGGTCGATGGATCAGGCACACACGTTGGTCAAGTAATACTCCAGGATCAAGGAAAAGGTATGAAGCCATGTGGTTATCACAGCGTCACTCTATCCGATACACAGAGACGTTGGCCTATTCCTGAGATCGAGCTATTTGCCATTGTGGAAGGCTTCCGATTCTTTCGCCACATCTTGTTGGGAGCTCCTGAGACTATTGTACGCTCAGATCATCAGCCACTGGTTTATTTCCAGACCAAATCCACACTGAGCCCCAAACAGGCACGGTGGTTGGATGAGCTCTCTGAATACAACTTCCGTATAGAGCACATTGCTGGCGAGAAGAATAAGGTTGCAGACGCACTCACGCGTATCTCTGCACTTTTTGAACTTACTGATTGTCTTCATCATATGGACATCAGCGAGGTCATTCCATCTGCAGATCCTACATTCATTGCTCTTATATCTTCTTCATCAGCTCATCAGCTACACGACATCATTATATCCGAGTATGATCGTGACACATTTGCACAGACTATTTTGGCTAAGCTGACATCATCGACTTCGTCACAGTCAGTCAGCAGCTACAGCTTCGAGCTCATTCAGGGGTTGATCTATCGTAAGACCATATATGGCAGACAGCTGTACATTCCACCAACAGCTAAAGTCCCCACAGATGACGGTGAGATCACACAACTTCGCCACATTCTTCTTCATGAGTGCCACTCAGCCACTATTTCTGGTCATGTAGGCAAAAATCGCATGCTTCATCTTCTGCGTAGCCGGTATTATTGGCCAGGAATGACAACGGCAGCCATCAAGTACATTCGGGAGTGCCCCGTTTGTCAGCGCCAGAAAACGAGGCGACACAAGCCTTATGGTCAGGCACATATACGATATTCCGTGCCTAAGACAAAATGGCTAGATGTATCTCTTGATTGGATCACTGACCTGCCTATCACCACTAATGGGCACGACAGTATATTTGTGGTAATGTGCCAATTCTCTCATCGTTGTCATCTCATTCCCTTCAGCATGACCTGGACAGCTCAGCATACTGCTTCTATCTATATGCAGCATATCTTCAAGCTCCATGGTCTTCCGAGGAACATCATCTCAGATCGAGACCCCAGATTCACCTCTACATTCTGGCAGACACTGTGGAAATCTACTGGTACGAGATTGTCCATGACGTCATCACACCATCCACAGTCGAATGCTGCCAATGAGAGGAGCCATGCCTTCATTGAGGACATCCTCAGGTATTTTTCAAATTGTTGATTCATGATATGATTTCACCATCCTCTGGTTTATAAACTGATTAAGTAGTATTTTTTTTTCATCCTCAGGTGTTGTTGCAACGATACTTCAGCCAATTCGTGGGAGGACAAGTTGCCTCTGGTGGAGTTTGCAATTAACAATACCGTTTCTGCATCAACTGGTTATTCACCATTTTATCTCGACTCGATGGCGCAACCACTTTCGCCTCATGACCTGGTTATCACTATTCCGCCAGAAGCTCCTGTTCCAATACAAAGAGCTATTCGAGATCATTTTGACCAGTACTCGGCTGTTCATGCCAACGCGGTAGACAACATTTCCCGAGCAGCAGAAATTAGCCAAGCCAGATTCAATAAGACTCACATGCCTAAGCAGTTTGCAGTTGGGCAGAAAGTTCTTTTACGGACCGAGTTTATTCAATGGACTGGTTTGACAGAGGCAGGCAGACACTTTAAGCAGCCATATATTGGACCGTTCACCATTTCCAAAGTGCTTAGCCATGGACGTGCATACGAGTTAGATTTCGGAAATCTTGATATCCGTATTCATCCGGTACAGCCTGTATCCAGATTAGAGCTGTACAATGACTCGATCCAAGCACCTTTGCCTCTGCCACAGATGATCACCGAAGAAGGGCAACCACTGTTTGAGATATCACATATACTCTCGGATAAGTTCACTAGAGGTGTCAAATACTATTTAGTACGATATGCAGGCTACGGTCCTGAGCATGACACCTGGGTCAAAGCCACAGAGCTGACCAATGCAGCAGACATTATAGCTGCCTATGAAGGCTAACCATTATATTAAGCCTTATGCCCTTACTTCTTGTAATATATACTAATACATGTCGATCATCTATATAACCTTGCTCTTAATGTTTATCATTATGTTGCATTGAAGCGGGAATTGATCCTTCCTTGCTAAAGGTGTAGTGAGCCTTGTTCAAAATCATACCCTTGCACAGATACGCACACATGCGAGATATCATATCTGTGGATAAATAAAAACTGCTAAATGCTACCTTTGCCAAAACCGTGGTTTGTCATCGGATTCTTGGCCGGTCATCCGAAGCTACCGGAGACATCGACTGAGGTAGACGGAGTTGTGATCCTAAGTTGTGCTTGGCAAACATAACTAAATAAATTTCACATTAGTACGTGGCGAATCCATTCTCACTCATCGCGATAGATGTTCGTCAAAGCGTGCGTACTGGACAAAAACATTGAGGAGTTGAGCAGACCGGTTGAGGATTATAAGACCAATTCCGTTAAGCAGGGCCACTCCGTTTGCATTAAAAACAAGCCCCCAAAATCGGGCTCCCCATCGCCACCTATGATCCTCCAAAGTAGCTTAAGGAGGGGAGGAAGGGTTGGGTGCACTATATCAGGCCGAGAATCGTGCGATTATAAATCGTTAAATCGTGGGATCATCGTTCGCTAAAGCGACGACGGCTAGCGCAAATAATCCGTAACGTACACTTCGGATGCTTTGAATCGTCACTCTGACGCACGATACGTATGGATCAATCAGTAATCCAGCGTCAATCTGCATCACGAAACGCAATTCATTGAACCTTGAAACGTCACTCTGAAATACGATACGATTTCCAGAAAGGTGGGCTACATCCTAAGAACTGTAAGGTGAGGGACTAAAGTGGACTCAGTTCCCCCCAATATACCTAAAAACACCATGAGGGACGCCTCAAATCGGTGTAAGAAGACTGGTACCAGCAAGAAGCGACAACAACAAAGACATCATAGACATATACAAAGGTATGCCCGTTGTGAGGTCACAACTCTTTTAAGAGGGGAGATCTGTCAGGGTCATGACCGATGACATATGTGTCATACATGTCATACGTGTCATACCTGTCAGACATGTCATACCATGTCATGTCATATATTATTATGACAGTCGGTCGTGTCATATATTATTATGACAGTCGACAGTATGGTCGATCATGACTGTACATGTCGAGTCGCGTCATATATTAATATGACAGTCGTCAGTACGGTCGACGATGACTGTACATGTCGCCAGATGATAATGTCATATCATCAGGCATCCCTGTCATCGAGAGTTCGTATGTCGAACTCGAAGATGGCAAAGCAAAGATACATCTTGAATACAAACAAGAACCATCTTGGCTTTCAGCATGCGCGGAACTCGCATGCGCAGCATGAACGAACTAGTCGTTATTACCATGCTGGTCGTTCAACCTACGTCTCGGGTTCACAACCCAATGGCGGTACCATCTAAGATGATGGGAGACGTATGGTACAAAAGTGAGGAAGCGTTGTGCTTCAGCAGATCTTCTTACAGAGACTGCACTCACAAACCCCCTCATCCGTACACTTGCATTGTTGTCCAACTTTGCAGTGTTTATTTGTATACTGATAATATATTCACGGCGCCTGTTATCTCGCCGTATCATCCTCCCTCGAGATGTCGAGGCGGCTGTGTTGCCCCAAGTCCGTCGCAGCATTACTGACAGCGTCAGTGAAAGCTTTGATGAATTCCTTGGGGTTCACACCAGCCGGGACCTCTACCTTGGGAGTGAAGATGAAATCGGTTTGGTCGAAATCCTCCAGGTCAGGCATTACGTCCCTGACTAAGGCAGTTAAAATAACTTTGCCATCGTCAGGGAAGTAACGGTGTGCCTCCCGAACCGAAGCGAGCGCTGGACCGCCACAGAGATACTCCAACAACTCTTTTAAGAGTTTGTTTGCGTTGGGCATTACTGTGGCGGTGACGTCGTCCAGCCGGAAAGCATGTGAGTAAAGCGGGTCAAATCTCGTGAGGCGCGAGGTAAGCTCCTCAACGAGGGAGCCAAGTAGTGAACGAGCATTAGACTCGTCACCACAAAACCTCCACTCGTCGATGGCGTCCCCTTTGTCACACAGCTTAGATTTAACGCCCCTCACGAGCGCCTCAATCTTCTGCTGATCATCGAGAAAAGCTGCGGCATCAGCATCAAACTTCTTCTCAGCCGTCGACTGTTGTGAAGCTGCAGCAACTGGTGTGGGCACTAGCTGGTCAAATTGTAACTGCCTCTTGGAGGCACCAGCTGGGTGCGCTCTCAGTCTAGCTGGAGCCATCAGTTGGTACGGCGTCGAGGCCATGCCGGCAATTTTAGCAGTTGCGGTTGTCGAACGTTAGTCAAGAAAACCAAAGATTCAAAATGTTCGCTAATCAAGGGTCTGAAAAATACACTGCAAAGTTCTCGTCAAGAGAAAACAAATTTACACTCGAGCAATTTATAGGAAATAAGGGCAGGGGCTTCAAATTTAAGGTCAAAGGTTCAAAAACTACAGTCATGGAATAGGGTAAGGTGAGAGAGGGGTGGCGATCGCGTTGTGAGGCTTGATGTCGACGCGCGTGCTGCTTCGGAGACTGCGGCTAGCTAGACCGGTCCATCTTTGTCCTAAGCGATTGTGCTCACAAACGGAAAACGTTCCTCTCTCTCACACTACCTTACTCCGTGACTAGTGCGTTCTAGAACCTCATGCCCTGATTCTCAGCCCCGAGCCCCTATAAAGGCTTTAGCCAGCCATACTCGGCGGTTTTAACTAACCACCTAAGGCCGGTGGTGGGCACAAACCTGTGAGAACAAACACACAGTGAAGCACTACTAACAGGGTGCTACGCTCGCATATGTCAACCGTGAAACTGTGAAGCTATACACAAGATAATACGAAGTGTTATAGCTTCCGCTGAAAGAATGTGATGACAGCCCCTAGGAAGTCAGGTGTGGAAATGATAGATGCTAACATGAACTGTCTGACTACCGAAGTCGATATCGGAGATGGCGCTGATGAAAGTGAAGTAGTCATAGTAGTCGAGCCGTATCGGTGATGCCACAGATGACTATGCCACTGTCGGCGTGCCAAATCCAGCAGTCCATCCCCTAGGATATGTAGGTGCCTATATGAAGAAGGCACTCTGCAGTCCTCTGCAGGCATCGGACCTCAGGCAGACTTTGGTCAGAGACCGCACACAGGTTCATGACAGACCGCTACCCTACACTCAGCAGGTCCACATATGACGAGTGCCTGTACATCGGTTGGATTGACGGTCAGCTCTTCATAGTCCTCATCTACGTTGATGACTTCATTGTGGCGTGTGCCGATGAGCGGTCCAGAGCCCAGTTTCACACTGACATCATGTCCACATTCCAGGCCACCTACTCTGGTGTCCTCAACCAGTTCCTCCAGCTCAAGGTTGATGTCCAGACTGAGACACTTCCTACAGGAGAGTCATACCCGACCAGGATTGAGCTTTCACACGAGCGGAGCATCACTGATCTGTGTGCTAAGTTCAGCATAGACACGGATAAGCAGGCACCTCGATCACCGATGACAGAGGGTCTCTCCCTCCCCATTCCCCCACCTGATGCCATTGACAGGTCCATTGAGACACCCCTCAGATCCTTGATCTACTCTCTGCTCTGGTTAGCCAGGACAGTCAGACCCGACATATACTACCACGTCACGTATCTGGCCACCAGCCCACAGTTGAGGCCCTCACCGCTGCCAAGCGGGTCCTTCACTATGCCTACTCCACCAGAGACTACACACTTGCTATGGCTATTGACTCTACATCACCCCAGCTCAAATTGTTCTGTGACTCATCAGACCATGCGGGAGACACTGCCACACGGAACTCAGTTTCCGGCTACTGTCTCTACTTTCACGGTATGCTCATTGACTGGTGGTCAAAGAAGCAGAAATCATGCACCGCCCTTCACTCTACAGAGGCAGAGTATGTTGCCATGTCAGAAGCCTGCACCTCCGCCCTGGCCATCTACAACACACTGACAGAGTTCTTCCCCTCAGATGAGCCCATCACCATCAATGTAGATAACTCAGCAGTTCAGACTTTGGTCACTCAGTGTCAGCGGGCACTCTCTACTCAGCTCAAACACATTGCGGTTCGGTACCATGCGGTTAGTAGGAACTGGTGTCAGGGCCCCCTCAGGAAGTTTATTCCGGTATGGATTCCGACCGATGACAATCAGGCTGAAATTTTCACTAAGGCCCTTCCTACCACAAAACACGGGGTTCCCATTATCGACAACGAGTTCACTGCCCGCCTCTTGGATATTAAGGACCGGGTTGTTAAGCTGACGGAGAAACGCTACGAGCAGTTGCAACACATAAGCTTCATGCCCAGTAGCAACAACTACAACGGCAACAACAACAGGAAGATATAGTCTTAGCATCACTGCAACGGCAAAACTTGATAGGGTGACCCGAGGCGAGGGAAGGTGAGCCTCTGCGAGCATGTCTACTATTTCTGAAGACCCGGAGGCACCAGTAGGACCAGTTCTCGTGCTACTCGGCAAATGCCTTTATCTCTGCTTGCTCCGTATCCGAGTATCTTGATATTGCTTGTTTTCATTACCATGCCACTGCCACCCACATCCACAGAATCGGTGGTGGTGTCACGGGGGACTAGATATCCAGTACTGCCCCCTGTATGACATTCCTCGATGCATGTGACAGATGACTGCATTATTCGGCTCGAGACCGCGAGTCACAGCGATAGAGACCGCGAGCCACGTGTTAGAGTACTCGAGCATTACCGTAGCCGTACTCGTACAACCGTGCATAGCTCACGTAGCCGCATAAGCTACTTAGACTCTCTTACCCTCGTATCGTTATATCTTTTACAGACATATATCACACGTTACAACCTCATATTTTTGCTTACAGCGATAGTTATAAAACACGGATATACAGAACATTATACCCTGTATGTGTTTCAAACTATCTATTACTAAGGTGTACAAGCGACGGTTACCCGGGCCCGGGCATTCCAGTTGAATGTGAGAGAAGGTGCATTTGGTTCCTGTTTGGCAGTCAGGTGAGGTGGTAACAGCTAACACCCAGCTTATGTGACCGTGCGGGTGAATAAGGCTGCGGAGTAATTTTTTTTGGTAATTACTGGTAAGAGTATTACCAGGTAATTACCAGTAATTACCGACCCCCAAAACTGTTTTACCCACCATACTTAAGGATTACCACGGTAATTACCGCGGTAATTGGTAATTACCATGGTAATTTCCTAAATTACCGTCGATTACCATGGATCTTACCGCGTTTACCGACCCCCAAAACTGTTTTACCCACCATACTTAAGGATTACCACGGTAATTACCGCGGTAATTGGTAATTACCATGGTAATTTCCTAAATTACCGTCGATTACCATGGATCTTACTGCATTTTAATTGCGCCGGTTGCGCACATGTATGGCTTCGTAGACAATATAATAAGTACTTAACATGCTCTATAATCAAAAGGAAGCCCATGTAGGACTTTACAGAACGAAGATCGCATGCTCAGGGCAAAAGTTGCCTCACGCCGTGCTGGTGGTAATACTTTGGTATTACCATCAAAAGTATTACCCGGTAATTACCGGTAATTACCGACCCCCGATTTCAAATTACCGGTAATTCCGCAGCCTTACGGGTGAAGCTTCGATTTCATCTCTGATTTCCCCCCCAATATTCCACGCAGTCCTCTAACCAATAGGAGAACGAATAAAAAGACCAGCTCTTCCTGAACGTTTGCTGATTTCAGAACATGCCTTTGAATAATGAATACAGCTCAACTACAGGTCTACAGCTCAACAGCGGGGTGACCTCAATAAATTTATATTCAACGCAGTCCTCTAACCTAAACCAATAGGAGAACGAATAAAAAGACAAACACTCCGATTTCATCTCCTATTTTTTCCCCAATACGCTTATAACCGATACCGCATCGATAGCGATAGGCCGATAGCCGATACCTCAGTGTCACAAGTTGAAGTAGGTCTTTTGCTGGCGTAACAAGGGCGAGTGCTGCGATCGGCAATATGAATATCGTTGCATAAACAAAACCTCGAGGTAGGGTCAAGTTTAAAGCCAAAGCAAAAGGTGCGGGAAGTGTCATTTTAAGGTTGTCATATTGTTAAACGGTACATCACAGCTCTTCATCCGCTGTCTTCTGCCACACGTCTGAAAGGTACACACTATGCTCGGGCGTTTCGCAAAGTTCCCTCTCCAGAATGTCGGCTAGCTCCCCCTCCTTCTTGCTGAGGATCCTTGTCTAAGGTGTTATCACTCATACGCGGTAGCAGATTCAAAACCTGATAATTCGTGTGACAAGTTCAATAATTGTTTTTACGTTATCTTATCCATGCTTCACTTGACAGCGATTCCGGTGGTTTATTCCTACAGGCGTAAACCCGTTGAGTACTCTGTCCAGGACGCCAAAATGCATGGTCGCACTGAAGAGGAAGAACGTGCTATTCGCATCCACAGGCGAGTGCGATTTTTTTCGCACTTCCTGCTTGCCGGTGAGCTTTTCGTTTCCTGTCACACGATTGTGGCTTGCGTCTCATGTATCCCATCTCGCCTCGCAGCCCGCTCCTGGTCCACTTCAAAACTTTCAACGTGACGCGAGTGTACGGATGTCTTCAAATTTCAGTTTGTATTGCAAAGACCTCCTCTCACGAATAGTAAATGTACTATTCAAAAAACTATCGTGGAACACTCGTGTTTATCGAGACCTTGACAGGTGTCCACCACGCTGGTAGCCTACGTTTTAGGGTCTTTACTTGCTCTTATTGAAAACTAGCTCCAACTTTTGTGCTCTGTACCAGGAGAAATTCTTTCGATCATCGTCCTCTTCACTCAGTTGGCGATTCCCAACTTTGGAGATTGCGCTCACGAACGCGTGTCCACAGAGGTATTCGCCAATAGTTCCAACGAAAGTGGGTCAAAACGATATGCCCCCGAACCTTAAATATAGCTTCTTTCAAAACTTTCTTATGAGTGAAATCCCCTGTTCATTCGTATTTCGTCCTTTCTTCGGAATGGTTTGGGGAACCCTCGCTAACTGCGACGACGCCTAGCAGGCCGACGTTGAGAGACTTCTTTGGTGTATTTAATTTCTACAGAACTTACGTATGCCTGCATTTTCGCTTCGAGCTATGTGCATGGGGCACTACCGTGTTTCCTTCTCCACGCTTGGTTCCGCTTGCACATCGGAGCAGTTTTTCATGAAACAAGCCCTTCCCTGTTTCGGCCCGCAGACTACTTCCTGACTTCAGTTCTTGTGAGGCGCAGTACTACACCTTTACGCGCTCGCTGCTTGACTTGGTGATTATCTGTGCAGGTATGTTCTCCCCATCGTTGCGATTTGTTGCCTCCCACAGATTTTCCTAAGAGGCTCTTCACTGATGCCCCGCTGTATGCCTCAACAGGACGAGGGTTGTTTGTATTCATCGCTATCGTCTTCAAGAGTAAGTTTCCCTGCTCCTCACTGCCATGTTGTGATCTGAACACGTGCGCTATTCAGGGGAATGGGATACCTCCAACACAATAGTCGTCAAGAAAACCTGCAAAGCTCAAGCGAAAATGTCGCGTTGACGGCGGCGTGAGGCCATTTATGGTGTCTGTGTTCCTCTCCCGTTGGTGCCCTTGCCTTGGAAACGCGAGATCCCGGCACAAAGCTTTCCACGAGCTTTGTGCCGGGATTCTGCTACTGCACCCTCCTGCTGGTTCAATCTTTTTGAAGGCGGTCACTAGTCACTGCACACGGACACTGCATTCCGCGTGCTGGTTCATTTTGCCCCAGGCGGTCACTGCGGCCCGCTGCTATGCCCTCTGCTTGCGCAACTGCGGTCATCAGCCGCCGCGCACTGCAACTGCCCCCTCATGCTGGTGCAACGCTGTAGAATGCAGTCACCCTGCGCTCCTGGGCTTACGGTACCTTGTACTCGTTTCAGGTTCCCCTGGTGACCCGAACGTTTGCCATGCTACGTCAAACCCCCTCAGTTCCCATCTTGTGGTGCACAGTCAAAAAGGTTGCACGATGTGTTTGTCTTGCAAATTGATTCTTGCCAAGTGTGCTCACGTCACACGTGCTGCCCTCTGAGGATATAGTCTGGCCCCTGTGGACCTCCCCGACAGCGACTCCTGAGGACGGGAGGGGATTGGGCCACTGGTTGCGGCAGATGCCAGGACCACCTTTGTGGGGTGCATCCTAGCGCTTTCCTGTTCCGTCCTGAGTGGTGTGAAGGTATGCTTCTCTCAAGCTCTGCTGCCGTGCACGCTGCCTTTCGGCATCCCTCGAGCTCACGCCAAACGAAGTGCAGGACGGCGCCTCAAGCATTGTGTGGGGCTACGGACTTGGGGTGGAGCAGATTGCGATCGGGGGCTGGCACAAGAATGCCTGCACCTCGGGAGGTGATCAGACCATTTTGGCCATCTCGCTTGTAGCTCCTCTCGTGCAGATCCCAATCGAGCTGGGCTTGGTGAGCACGTCTTTGCCCACAGCCCTCGCCGTGTCGTGCAACTTGGTGTATAGAGAATGCTGCCCCGCGCCTTCTCGGAGCTACCCGGCCGCCCTTGGTCAGCCTGCCATCTGCCTCGTGCTTCGCAGCACGCAGTGCACGAGCCTAGCCACCGCCGTCTGGTCAAGGTAGAGGGCAAGGTTAACCACCCCTGGGAATGTTCTTCGATGCAACTCACCGGATGTCGTTGACGGCACGGAATATGGCGTGGCCCACCTCTACCGGCGGTATTATGCAGTAGTGCCTCGTGTCACGTCCATAGCTTAGACATGCAAGCGACGCTTCGAAGCGCTCCACGTGAGTGACCTGAGCTGATCAGGTGGTTCTTAAGTCTCAATCGCCGCAATCAAGCAAGCTGCGACAGTCGACAAGAGAAGAGAGCGCTAGAGGCGCCTGTAACGCATGCCGAACCTGTGCGGGAGTGACGTGACGTGCATCATCTCCCAGCGCCCGCCTCTGCGCTCAAATGTGAGATCTGCAGCGCAGGCAGCTCGTGCAGGCGCCCTGACTGCAAGCGAGTCGCCAGAGTACAGCTCCCTGCAGCGGGTCCGCAGTGGTTCCGGGAACGCCGGTTTCTGAGTGTTGCTTGTGAACCGCAGGCCAAGTTCTTCTCCGTCCACGAATTCGAAGACGATTACGACGAGGAAGGCTTTCTTGGGCGCGACTCGTTTCTCAGCAGATCAAGTTCTATCTTCCGCGCCCGTAGCGCCCCGGCCGGGACGCTGAAGGCCCTCCTGGATGAAGATGAGGTACTTCCCCAAGTATGCGTGTCTCTCCCACCTTCTGATGGCAGGTTGCAAAACCAGCCCACTGTCTGCTGGGACACGAAGGGGTACGGTGGTTCACAAAGCCTACCCCCACTTGGCTCGTATATCAAAGGTTGGCTATACCCTGGTTTAGCACAGTGCCTAAGGATCTTTCTCTTACAGAGTACTCCGGGAACCCCACGATGCCCATGGGCTTTGCCAGCCTGCTGCCCGCCTCCACAGTTGTGATTTGGGGAGACCTCTCGGGGAGGCTCTCAACCACCCCACTCTATGTTTTCTGTGAAGCAGGGAGCATTGCCCCGTCCAACGGGGTGAGCATTCCCGCGGAAAGCGGTTCTCAGCCGGCGCATTGGATGGATCTAAACTGGGGCACCGAGCTTGCTCCACCAAGCGTGCAGCGGTAGAACCTAGGCAACCCCAGACCCATCGGCGGTGCTCCCTCTGCTTTCCACGCCAGGCGGCCAGCAGGCCTTGCCGGTGCATCATCGGCTAAGACGGGCGATGCCTTAGCGGCGTGCCCGGCGTCGTGCTTCCTTGTGCCGCCTGGCAGCTGGCTCGGTTGTGCACGACGTGTAGAGGTAGAAGTGCTGAGGGCTGCGTGGGTGTGTTAAACGCAGCAATGAGAAGTTGTAGAGTTGTCGAGTTTTTTATGCAGTAATAAGAGTTTTGCTCCGCAGTCACAGATTCACAGATCGGCTCCGGAGGTTCACAGAAGTCGGAATGCTGCGAAAAAAACTCCGGCAGATTATTTCACAGAGGCAGACTCCAAAGCTCCCAGCAAGTTCCGAATCATCTGAATGGATAGAAGTGTGCCGCGACACTTGACATATCTGTACTGAGTAGGAAGCCTCACAGGAGGTTTAGACATTTCTAGCTCTTGAGTGAAAACGTAGTCATTAATTGGGTCTGCACCTGGAACGGTGGGCTGAACAATTTTTTAATATTATTGCAGATTTGAAAGATGTGACTTTGCCTCAAAGCTTTCTGCGGCGGTTTCTGACCTTTTTAACGAACCGGCAAGTTTCGTAGAGCCTGGTGGAGACGCAACCGGTCCACTTCCGCACACAGCCGCCGTTAGCACCCAATTTTCCAACGCAGGTTGCTAGCGCAGTCGCGGTTGTTCCTGACGGCTGCCAGTATGAGCTGGGGCCGGATGTCGTTCCTGCGGAGTTCTTGGACCGATGGCGCGCCCTACACACTCCGGACTTGCGCGCAGCTGTGGAGGCGCAGGCGGGCAGCATCATCGGAATAGGAGAAGAGGCGCGCACGAACTTTTTTGAGTCCCTCGCAGCATGAGTTTTGGGGGATCAGCCCGGGTGCTTGCTTCCGCCGCGATTATCACCGTTTTCAAATTTTCAAAACGGTCATATTTTTCTTCCAATTCAGGGAAGTTCAAGAGTCACTTGAAGAGATAAAATCCTGGAATAAAAAATCGCAGCGCTCGATAGATTAGCGAACAATATTTCCCTGAGGTTGAAGGACCCTCAGCCTGAACTTGCCTCGGGACTGACCGCAGCACGCGGGCGCGGAACAACCCGACCTCGGCCTTATTACACACGTGCGGCTAGGCGATTCGCTCCCAGACCCGTTTGGTTTCCCGTCTCCACAACCATCATCGTTCCCCTAAGGTCAGCGGTTGCGGATTCTGCGATTATTTGCCAGTGAAGAACTTCGACCGTAATTTTTGGCAAATGTGTCCCTTGAGTTTGTCAAGCAGACGGAGCTGGTGCTGGGGACGACTTTCACGAGGAGGAGGAGTGTGAGGTGGTACCAGGGACAGCGACAGTCACCCCTCAACCCAGCGCTCGCCCTGAGGTGGTACCAAGGACAGCGACAGCCACCCCTCAACCCAGCGCTCGCCCTGAGATGGTACCAGGGACAGCGACAGCCACCCCTCAACCCAGCGCTCGCCCTGAGGTGGTACCAGGGACAGCGACAGTCACCCCTCAACCCAGCGCTCGCCCTGAGGTGGTACCAGGGACCAAGCGACAGTCCCCTCAACCAGCGCTCGCCCTGAGGCGGTACCAGGGACAGCGACAGTCACCCCTCAACCCAGCGCTCGCCCTGAGGGTGGTACCAGGGACAGCGACAGTCACCCCTCAACCCAGCGCTCGCCCTGAGATGGTACCAGGGACAGCGACAGTCACCCCTCAACCCAGCGCTCGCCTGAGGTGGTACCAGGGACAGCGACAGTCACCCCTCAACCCAGCGCTCGCCCTGAGGTGGTACCAGGGACAAGCGACAGTCACCCCTCGCCACCAGGGACAGCGACAGTCACCCCTCAACCCAGCGCTCGCCCTGAGGTGGTACCAGGGACAGCAACAGTCACCCCTCAACCCAGCGCTCGCCCTGAGGTGGTACCAGGGACAGCGACAGTCAACCCTCAACCCAGCGCTCGCCCTGAGGTGGTACCAGGGACAGCGACAGTCACCCCTCAACCCAGCGCTCGCCCTGAGGCGGTACGTAAGCGAGGGTGTTTGTGTGGCACTCATGGACTCCCTTCGCAAACCCTCAGCTGCACTATCGACGCCAGCGACTCGCGAAGCAGAATCGCAGTGATGTGGGGCATAGCTGCACAGGCCGGTGAAGTAACTCCCCTACCATTTCAATACGCTTTCCCTTTGTGCTCAGGCTGGAGGTGGAAGTGCTGCGGAGGAGGAGTACATTCCCCCGGGCCATCGCCAGGGGCAGCACGAGGCATTGGCGGCCTGCACGTGCAGAGATCAACGAGGCCGCTGCGGCTGTTCCTTTGCCCGGTGACGCGCCGTTGGCCAGGGAGCTGCTGCGGTTCCAGAACACAGTCAGCAAACCCGAGATCAACGATCTCAAGCAGTACATCGCAGCCGAGGTGCAGCGCCTCGTCAGCAGAGCCGCACGTGATCCTGCGCCTTCCTCGTGCGCCTCCAAACCCTGCAGCTTGCCCCGGTGGATTGTGCCACGGATGCCGTCGACGGCAAAAGCGCCGGCAACCCTTCCAGCCCATCGCAAGTGGGTCGGGGGCGGTACGCCAACCATTCTGGCAACGGCGCCTCGAAATATGCCAAGGCACAGATGATGCGCATCATGTTTGTGCACAATCTGGGCGAGAGCTTGGAGCTCCAGCACACTCCGCTCCAGACATCCGTTTCCGACCTGGTGCAGGACGGTGCGCCCATCCGCGTGCGAGATGACGTGCTGCCCCTTGCACACGGGCGCTTCGTCATGTGGTGCCAGCAGCTGGTGGAGGAGTAGCTCCAGATCCGTGACAGCGGTATCGGGGCCTACAGCAGTGCACAACTTTGTATGGTCTGGTGTACCCTACAGCAGTGCACAACTTTGTATGGTCTGGTGTACCCTACAGCAGTGCACAACTTTGTATGGTCTGGTGTACCCTACAGCAGTGCACAACTTTGTACGGTCTGGTGTACCCTACAGCAGTGCACAACTTTGTACGGTCTGGTGTACCCCTACAGCAGTGCACAACTTTGTACGGTCTGGTGTACCCTACAGCAGTGCACAACTTTGTACGGTCTGGTGTACCTAAAGCAGTGCACAACTTTGTACGGTCTGGTGTACCCTACAGCAGTGCACAACTTGTACCCTACAGCAGTGCACAACTTTGTACGGTCTGGTACCCTACAGCAGTGCACAACTTTGTACGGTCTGGTGTACCCTACAGCAGTGCACAACTTTGTACGGTCTGGTGTACCTACAGCAGTGCACAACTTTGTACGGTCTGGTGTACCCTACAGCAGTGCACAACTTGTACGGTCTGGTGTACCTACAGCAGTGCACAACTTTGTATGGTCTGGTGTACCCTACAGCAGTGCACAACTTTGTACGGTCTGGTGTACCCTACAGCAGTGCACAACTTTGTACGGTCTGGTGTACCCTACAGCAGTGCACAACTTTGTACGGTCTGGTGTACCCTACAGCAGTGCACAACTTTGTACGGTCTGGTGCCCTACAGCAGTGCACAACTTTGTACGGTCTGGTGTACCCTAAAGCAGTGCACAACTTTTGTACGGTCTGGTGTACCCTACAGCAGTGCACAACTTTGGACGGTCTGGTGTACCCTACAGCAGTGCACAACTTTGTACGGTCTGGTGTACCCTACAGCAGTGCTACAACCCTACAGCAGTGCACAACTTTGTACGGTCTGGTGTACCCTACAGCAGTGCACAACTTTGTACGGTCTGGTGTACCCTACAGCAGTGCACAACTTTGTACGGTCTGGTGTACCGTTCAGCCATAATTGATCAAGCGTGGATCGCAGATCAAGCGCGGATCGCAGATCATGGTTATGCGCGAGGTCGCGGATGGCGCGCGGGCTCAGTGGCCGACCCGCCTCTTCGCGGCAGCCTGCTCGCTGCTGACCGCCCACTACATCACGGAACGCTGGTCCCGCCATCCCTTCTCCGACTCCTTCCGTGAGGAGCGTGAAGTCCTGCGGTCGGGGGATGACGAAGCCCTCAGCTACACTCGCCGCGACAGCATCCGGCAGTTCGTAAAAGAGGTCTTCCCGGCCCAGGCATTGCAGCGGCTCCTACCCCGGATTGGCAATCACAGGCCCCCTACGGAGACCCATCTAGGACTCTTGGCTCTACCAGGGCTGGTGGGCGGTCCCTCGGTTGTTCCCGGGACGGCGGGACCCTCATCATCTGCCTTGGTGAACCCTGCTGAAGCACTAGCCACTGGCACCCGAGCTCGCCCTCCAGGCCCACACCTGTGCCCCCTGTGTGGCGGGGATCATCTCTACCGTGTGGGCTTCTATGAGCGCACGGGGGCCATCACGAAGCCGTGCAACAAGATCAAGACCATGACCGGCGGCGCCAAGAAGCGTTGCATCGAGAAGCATGCCTCTGCGGGGCCGTTGACTTTGGCGCCCCACCTCCAAGATGCCACTAGCTCGACTACACACTGCTGGTAGCATGACTACAACTACATCACCTCCCGTTGCTGGATCTCGTGATATCTGGTCCAGACCGTTGCCTCAACACAGTGACTCTGACTTCGGCCCTACTGTAGGCCCCCAGGCTGCAGAACACCATCCTCTGCTGGCAACACAACAACACTTACCACAGTGCCCCGGTTGTCCCCTGTTGATGGTGAGATTGTCCCTTTGGCGGGCTCCGGCGATGACTTGATCCTAGCCTGCTACCGAGCTGCTTAACACCGCAACAGCAAGTGTAGCAGTGCCCGCCAAGAGAACACGGAACTCCTTGACTTGATCCTTCAAAAGCTTCGATATTCGTACCCCGAGGGCTGTCCGGCCCCGGACACCCCTCACTTCGACATTTACATGGACACCGCTCATCTGTTTAAGGCCTAGCTTATTTTTCTGGCCACCTGCTCTATACTGGATCCCACCATTCCCACGATGCCCAACATTTCCAGGACAGGCTGGCATGGCATCGGTGGTGTGGCATCGGTGGTGGTTTACACCACAGACGGTGTACACCGGATGCTCATCCTCAAGGTTCCCCCAAGAAAGTTCTTTAGTCCGGAGGCTGGGTGGGAACATGCGCGGCGACAGATGGCCTTCCATGACACAGCGGCTGGGCTGCATGCACCCGGTGTTCGTTACACGGAGGCTCGGCATGAGTGCTTCAGACCTGATGAGGAGGTCCACGCCACGGGGTGCCGGAAGGGCCACCGGATGCACTTTGTCTGGAAGCTCGAACGGTCCAAGCGCGACAACCACCCGAGCTGTTATGAGCATTCTACCCGCCCAGAGGCAGACTTGTTATGGCGCGGTGAGAAGTGCGCTCCACGATGACCCGTGGTGCGTTATGCCGTAATGCCACTCGGCTCCTTGTGCATCCGTGAAAAGGACAAGCTCTGCAACATTTGGAACGCCCGGCCCCCCAGAGTCAACGACACCATGACCCACGCGTCGGCGTCTTATTACTACGCAGAGAATGTCCTTCGCCTCCAGCGCCCTAAGAGCTGGCAGCACGGATGGCGCGGGAACCATTGCGATTCATCCGAGAGCAGCCAGCAGCCAACATCGTGACGAGAGTCTGAACAAACACGGGCTCGACTCTGTTCTTTTGAACATCCTTTGAAAGTAATTCACCATGGACCTCTCTGATGCCTTCTGGAACAACCCCAGGCGGCAACCTCATTGTGACACCATGGCAGTTATGTCCCCCATCACTAAGGAGTATTACCGGGGCAGGCAGGACATGTTTGGCTTTGCTGATGCCCCTCGCCACCAAGCAGACAGAGCTGAGTGTGTTTAAGTGGATGGTGAATTTTTCAATCGATAAAATTGTGAAGCTGAACGTCCATGTGATGTCCATCGTCCAACGTGCAACGAGAACGCGAATGGCATTCTCACACATGATGGAGGCCTAAGCTTTCACCCATATTACTGGCACAGACGAATAGAGCAGTAATCCTTTTGTGAGCTCTCGATGCTGCGATATACGACATCGTTGCATCCACCAAGCACACTGATGGCACGCCCAAATGTACCGGGATCTTTGTGGACGACGGACAGTCTTTGGCGATTGGGCAAACTCCGCGCTGAGCCGCAAGGTGGCGACCCGGCGTGCCCTGGCAGTGGACGAAGCTCACCCAGGCCCGGGGTTTATTGAGAACAAGACCTTACGCAACGCCATCTGCACTGCGATTCGGCCGATCATCGCGTCGTGGCGTGATGATGCGAGAGCTTGTGCCCGTTGGTAGAGCATCCTTGCACATTTCGACCTGATCGGGGAGTACTGGCAGCACTTCAAGCTCGGGCAGCGGGCAGCACCGGACACGACGACTGGGACCTTTGTGCTTCCCGTGTGGTGCACTGCTTTCTGGTGGCCGTTGCTGAAGCGTGCATGGGTGCTCAAGTTTTATCCTGAGGGTTCACATTTGTTCACTTCACCGGAGTGGAGGCACCTCATCAGGGAGGATGGCGCGTATGCATTCGGTGGGGAGTGTGCTAAGGAGGCCCCGCTGGGCGGCCCCTGCTGGCTGTGCGCTTGCCCCCGGCGCCGTCGTGCAGCTGAGGCGCCTGGCGGTGCTGCTGGGAAGGGAGGGTGGCGCGCCATGCCGGAGACTGTCTGCGGGGGCCTGCAAGGGACCGCAATCCGCTGTTTGGGATGCTCCCCACTGCAGCGCCAGCCATGCGGAGAGGTTAGCGTGGGGCTGACTTTGTTTGTGCAGTGTGGCCGCTGCTTGGCTCGCCGATCGGGCTTTTTGCGGTCCGCGAGTGACCTCGCCATGGGTGTCACGAGTCTGCTGGGCATGCGTACCCAGCTGTCCCCGGATAAGGGGCATCGGCGCGGAGTCCGGGATGTGCGGCGCTTCATGGAGCTGTTGCTTGACCGTGGGTTGGGTTGCCGGCCAGCGGCTCGCTGAGCATGCGTACAACCCCAAACTGTCTCTCATTCATTGGCGCGAGATAGGCGCAGCGAAATGTTAAACGCAGCAATGAGAAGTTGTAGAGTTGTCGAGTTCTTTTATGCAGTAATAAGAGTTTTGCTCCGCAGTCACAGATTCACAGTTCGGCTCCGGAGGTTCAGAGAAGTCGGAATGCTGCGAAAAAAACTCCGGCAGATTATTTCACAGAGGCAGACTCCAAAGCTCCCAGCAAGTTCCGAATCATCTGAATGGATAGAAGTGTGCCGCGACACTTGACATGTCTGTACTGAGTAGGAAGCCTCACAGGAGGTTTAGACATTTCTAGCTCTTGAGTGAAAACGTAGTCATTAATTGGGTCTGCACCTGGAACGGATGGAGAGTGCTGTGCAGGAAGCGCCGCGCCCCCAGGCGCAGGTGACACGCTCACGCACTAGTGGTGCGAGCACCAGCGGGTCGAGCGCCCCCCGTGACGGCAATACGAGCGCTACGGCACCCGCTGCGGCGAAGGATGCGAAGAAGAAGAACATGGGAACCGGCCTGATCCGCCTCATCTCTCTGGCCGGCCCGGAGAAAAGCCGCATCATGGTCGGCTGCTTCTTCCTCATTATCTCCTCCGGTGCCACGGTGCGCGCCCCGCAGTCGCTCCCAATCAGAAATCTAAGTCGCTGCTCGTGGGCTGCACACGAGCCTCGGGGTACCCAGTTCGGGACCAGTCCTTGTGTGGCGTGTTCCGGTCTGAGTGCCACGAGTGGGTGCAAGTATCCCCAAGGCGTGTGCCGGTTGCGACCGCCAAAGCTTCGGGGTACTTGGTGCGTGTTCCACGTTCTCATCTTCCGGGCCCCAGATCGCCCTCGTGAGCTGCCCCCACGGCAGCGCCCACGAGCTGCCCCCACATGCTGCGCTCCGTGGGCAGCCTCGCGTGACGTGGCAAGAGCATTCCAGGCAATGCCTGGGTTTTCAGTTCTAGAATACGCGCCAAGCTTGATTGGCGAGATGGGTTGCCTGGGCTCGCTCATTTGACTGGCGTCGGGTGTAGATCCATCATTGCATCACTTGCTTCGTTGTTCGCGGCAACTCGCTGGCATGCAGGAGGTGATTCCATCGATGCCGTGCCGGCAAGATCCTTTGGGCGCTTGCGTGCTTTGTGGGCTGCGTCGGAAATCTCTTTTTTTGGGGGGTGAACCATACTAAAGGGAGAGGTTAGGGGTGGATTGTGTGCATGGGGTGTTTCGGTTGGTGATTCCCGGTTACGATGGGGGAAAGAAAGGATTTTGAGAGAAAGTTATCATGTCCTTCCCTCAGGAGAGCTTCCCTGCAAATGTGAGGAGGGGGAGGGGCTGGGCTGGGGCAGGTGATCGTTCCAAGCATTTTTGGGAGTGTAATTGATTCGAACAAAGATGCACATAAGTCAGATTCGGAGAGGAAGGTGCGAAACTGAAATGCTCGCCTCTATTGAGCTGGGTGTGGCAGCGTGGAGGGCGCGGCGAGGCTGAGGGTGGCGGGGACAAGAGGGCGCAGCGAGGCGGGTGTGGCGGGGTCAAGAGGGCGCAACAAGGCGGGGCGCAGCAAGGCGGGTGTGGCAGGGTCAAGAGGGCGCAGCAAGGCGGGGCGCAGCAAGGCGGGTGTGGCAGGGTCAAGAGGGCGTAACGATGAGTTCTTTCACAATTTGGAGATGTTGCAGTTGGAGGGTGACACGTGGACGGCCGGTCCGCAGGATGCCTTGGACAAAGCAATCATCGAGCTCGTCGTTGTGGTTGCAATCGGCTCACTTAGCGCCATGATCAGGGCGTATTGCTTCAATTACAGGCGCGCGCCTCCAGTCTCATTATGAACATCGCTCTTTTTTTTCTTCGCACCACCCCTTCGAAGGGACATTTTGTGCAGATCCGCTTGGCTGGAGAGAAGCTGGAATTTGCATTGCCCAACATTGCAGAAGGCTCGCTCTCCTTCTCCTTCTGGAGGAGGCTCTCTTGGAAGAGTCAGTGGAGTATGGGGTTTTCGAGAATCAAGAATCAAGGCTCCTCGGGTCTAGGGGCGCCACCGGCCCTTCGCAAGAGCTGGGGCAGCAGAGCAAGGGGCGCTGCGGGGCATGCTCTGTGGGTGGGGCGGGGGCTGTGGAGCAGGGCTGACCGGGGAAAGCGCAGAAGCATGGTGGAAGGGGCTCCCTAAAGCGAGGTTTGGGGGAAGGGGGAAGGGGTTGGCTCAGCGGGGAGCGAGTCGTGGCGAAGTTACGCAACGACCTGTACCGATCCCTTGTGCGGCAGGAGCTGGCGTTTTTCGACAAGACGCGTACCGGTGCCCATCCTGCCGATCACGCGCCTCGTTGGTTGTGCTGCGTGTATCGGTCGCGCGTGCTGCAATAATAGTGACCCGCACAAAGAGCGTTACATTTCTCCGTGCTGCAATAATAGTGACCCGCACAAAGAGCGTTACATTTCTCCGTGCAGTGTCGCTGCCATCAGCCATGCCGTTCCGCCGATTTTTGAGCAAGAGCGGGTGTCATCCGGTGCACCGTCGCTCCGCATCGTGAGACTTGTTGGGGCACTGATTCTCGAGCAAGAGCGGGTGTCATCTGGTGCACCGTCGCTCCGCATCGTGAGACTTGTTGGGGCACTGATTCTCGAGAGCAAGAGCGGGTGTCATCTGGCGCACCGTCGCTCCGCATCGTGAGACTTGTTGGGGCAATTGACTTTCGAGCAAGAGCGGGTGTCGCTGGTGCACCGTCGCTCCGCATCGTGAGACTTGGTTGGGGCACTGGATTGAGCAAGAGCGGGTAAGCCACTGGTGCACCGTCGCTCAAGATCGAGACTTGTTGGGGCACTGACTGAGCAAGAGCGGGTGTCATCTAACTGCCGCTCAAGATCGCGGAGACTTGTTGGGGCACTGATTCTCGAAAGCAAGAGCCGGGAAAATATCTGGTGCACCGTCGCCCGCATCGTGGAGACTTGTTAGCACTGATTCTCGAGCAAGAGCGGGTGTCATCTGGTGCACCGTCGCTCCGCATCGTGAGACTTGTTGGGGCACTGATTCTCGAGCAAGAGCGGGTGTCATCCGTTGCACCGTCACTGTGGGACGCTGCGATGCTTATCATCATGTGACGTGGCGCGATGAGGGATGCGGCCTGGTGTGATGAGCGATGGTTTAAGAACGGGAAGGAGGGAGATTTGAGAGTGGTTGGGAATGTCGATGGCTGCGATGGCCAGGAGAGTTGATGAACCGTCTATCAAGTGACACAGCAACATTACAGGTATCTATGTGACGTCTGTGTTAACCCCACACTGCCAGGAAGAAGTCCCGCTGGCAGGCGGGCGCGAGCCAGGAGATGTGAGAGTGTGTGTGCGGCGACTGCAAGCTCGTGTGCCAAGCTCGTGTGCCATGTCTGCACTGCCACGGGCCCAGGACGAGGCGGTGCGGTGGGGAGGACGGGCAGGATGCCGCCACCGTGAACATCAGCATGCTGCTTCGTTATGTTCTGCAGATCCTCGGCTCACTCGTGTTTATGTTCATCATCAGCTGGAAGCTTACACTGGCGCGGGCCCTCTCGCATGCTTCCCTGCACTCCTCCCTTTGACTGGGGCGGACCGCTTACTGTGACCACTATGACCACTGCCATGCTGACCGCTCACTGTGACCACTGCCATGCTGACCGCTCACTGTGACCACTGCCATGCTGACCGCTCACTGTGACCACTGCCATGCTGACTGCTCACTATAGTATCGCCCACTCTCCAGCAGGCTGACGTGCTTAGGCTCATTCCTAATTCTCAGGTGGGGGCTCACGTGACCACTGCACCCCCCCCTGACTGAACATCCACACGGTGCGGCGGCGGCAGGTGATGCTGGCGGTGGTGCCATTTGTGGCGATGGGCACCGCGTACTACGGCATGAGCATCCGCAAGTTCCGCAAGGAGTTCCAGGTGGTTCCCCCTCCAACCTCCTGAATGATGCTGGCAGTTACTTCCCTCGTGCGTGTGGCGCGGTAGTTCCCCTTTGTTCCCGCAGGAGGCGGATGTTCAGAGCCCCAGCAAAGTGCAAAGCACACAGATCTGGTGGCTCACTGTCCTCAAATTGGAGGCGGAGAAGGCAGCGCGCCTGTGAACCGCAGGATGAGTCCGGGGGGACAGAGGCAAACCATGCGTCCATTGCTGGTGTTCACCACAGAGTGAGTCTGAAACGGGGGCCGGGACAAGGCATGCGTCCATGGCCGATGTTTCAAACACGGTTTCACCCAATGGCTCTCATTGCGAACCTTGATTTTTGATTTTCTTCGGGTTTTTACCTCCTGGTTCTGGTCATGCAGCCTGATTTTAGGGTTTTCACCTCCTGGTTCTGGTCATCCAACCTGATTTTAGGGTTTTCACCTCCTGGTTCTGGTCATCCAACCTGATTTTAGGGTTTTCACCTCCTGGTTCTGGTCATCCAACCTGATTTTAGGGTTTTCACCTCCTGGTTCTGGTCATGCAGCCTGATTCTGGTCATCCAACCTGATTTTTAGGGTTTTCACCTCCTGGTTCTGGTCATCCAACCTGATTTGTGGGTTCTGGTCATCCAGCATGATTTTTTGGGTTTTCGCCTCCTGGTTCTGGTCATCCAACCTGATTTTAGGGTTTTCATCTCCTGGTTCCGGTCACCCAACCTGAATTTAGGGTTTTCACCTCCTGGTTCTGGTCATCCAACCTGATTTTAGGGTTTTCACCTCCTGGTTCTGGTCATCCAACCTGATTTTAGGGTTTTCATAAGGTTTCAGTCAGTGTAGCTGGGTCTGAAGCAGTTACCTCGACTCTTGTTGCGCATTGCTTAGCCTATTCCAAGGGGGCATGGTGAGGAGGAGGGGTAAGCAAAGCATGGTGTCATTATAGGCAAAGAGGAAGGTGGTGGTGGTGGGGAGGGGGTTGGACGCACTGTGATGCCTTGCGCACTCGGCAGTGGTGGGCAGAGGAGAGTCTCGGCAGTATGCGTACTGTGCGGTCGTTCTGTGCCGAGAGCAAGGCCGCCCTCGCTGTACAAGGTGCCTCACCACTGAAGACAGCACTGCAGGCACTGGGGCCGGAGAATGGCAATAAACAGGCACGGGGGCAGAGATTAAAGCGGCAGGCACCGGGGGGGCGGAGATTACATGCCGGCAGGCACCGGGGCGGAGATTGGCGCGGCAGGCACGGGGGGGTTGAGATTGGCGCGGCAGGCACCGGGGGCGTAAGAGGTAGCTATGGCAGGCACCGGGGGTCGGAGGCGGCCATGGCAGTGTTTCGTCAGACTGTACGATTCGGGTTGGGGTTGTTCAGCCCTCGCCCTGTGCAGGGACACGTGTTTAGGCGTGCCTTGTTGCTTCTTTGTGTCAGTACACAGAAACGCAAACAGACGCATAGTGAAATATGAGTATTTTTTTAATTTTGCCGAATTAAAAAGGGAGCCGAGCCCCTCTGCCATAATACCGCCTTCCAGCCGTCCAATCTCACAGCGATGCAATAGGACGCCTGCTATTCAAGTCGCCCAATAGCACGCTATAGATGCTATTCCAGCCGCCGTCTCGCCGGTGCCGAATACGATGGCTATCACTGGAGTCCAGGTGGCAAAGAAGTCATCAGCTTTCTCCTCCGCAGAGACTGCCAGCAGGGTGTTACTCCTCCGCCGAGACTGCCAGCAGGGTGTTAGGTGCACCCCTTGTAGCTATATAGATGCGGCGCAAGAATACTTTGAGCAGGCCATAGCACGTCGAGAGCTGAGGAGCCGGCGGTGCGGGATCCCCCAGCAGAGGAGGCCGGCACGCCGCATGCATCAGGACCTAACTCCACCGCCCCTATATATATATATATCTGCACTGGTGGTGCACTGTTGGTAGCTCTTGCCTTGATTCTCAGCCGCGATGTGGGGACGGTGCAGCGGGCAATCGATGGCACGCTCTACCTTGGCTGGCAGCTGTCCGTGGCGAGCGCGGGGTTCCAGGGACTCGTGATGCTCATCTCCCAAGGGGCCATGGCGCTCGTGCTGTGGTACGGCGCCACGCTGGTCCTCAACGGACATATGACTTCCGGGGAGCTCACCTCCTTCCTTCTCTACACCGTGCAGGCAGAGGCCCCTGCAGCCCCCTCGCTCTCCCACTGCCTTCGGATAGAGAGCGAGAGCGCCATCTGTACCCCTGAACCCTCGATCATCTTCCCTGAACCCTTGCTCATCTTCCCTGAACCCTTGATCAAGCAACGTAGTGGGTGCAGCATTTTGGTTGGACGCGGTGTATTCAGCTGTGATTCATATTCAGGAGGAGGCTCTCGGAGCGTTCACTTGTACGCGTAGGGACGCTGGTATTGATGTGTGTACTGTTGTCGTGAAGAGGCGCTGGTACCATGGAGCTCCGTATGAAGAGGGCCTCGCCGCATTGGTCGCATCATGAGGGGGCACGCACGGGGCGACTATGCCATCCCCGGAGGCAGTGGACCGAAGATGAGGTCGTGAGGGCCGCTCTTCGGACTGCGGCACCCTATGTTGTGGCATGACTGGCCACGGCCCTCCTTGTCCACTTCTAGACCCCGCCTCCGCCTTTGACGTATCTCCGCTCTGCCCATGCTCGGCCCTCGCAGATTGCAGCAGCATTTGGCTTCTTGTCCGGCATCTTCGTGTCCTTCGCTCAGGTGCGCCCGCGTGCTCGGCGGCGCAGTGTCAGCGCATCTATCCGCAGCGACCGTGCAGCGTCAGCGCATGACAGAGCCTAGCTGCGTCATCTTTTGAGGTTTCTCGAATTCCATGTCGACCATCGTTTTTTTGGGGGGGGGTTGGAAGAAGAGTGGTGCGGTGCACCATGCAAGCGATGACGCGACTGAGTGTGACGTGTTGCTATCCCGAGTGGAGTGGCTGCGAAGGAGGCACGTGGCAGGCAGTATTTATCGCGCCCTGTCAGAAGCCTCGTTGCTGCATCTCCAGTTGCGCTGTGCCGAGTGGAAATGAGGGCAGCCGAGCGCCGGCGAGCAGGACGGGCAGTGGCCCGCACAGGCAGTCCAGGCGGGCGGTGGCGTGCTCTGGGACGAAGCGGGGGTGTGGTGGTGGCACGGGCAACCAGGCATTGGGAGCCAGCGAGAGAGTGTTCGAGCTGATGGCGCGTGAGCCAGGGCTCCCGGTGGCGCTGCCGCCGATGGGCGATCTGACGGCCACAAAAGATCTACGGAAGGAAATGCCGGAGGAGAAGGCCTACTTGGTCAGCACAGTTCCACGGTGCTCTCTCACACTTTCTCCGCTGCGCATTGATCACCTTGCCTCCTAAGCCGCTGCCTAGGCACTCAATGTATGTTTCCAAGTCTGGGGATGTGCATGTGCCGCGGTTCTTGGAGTATCCAATCGGGCGCGGTCCGTTGACCGTCCAACGGGGCGCAGTTCTTGGACTGTCCAATAGAGCGTGGTTCTTGGACCGTCCAATAGGGCGTGGTTCTTGGATCGTCCAAGAGGGCGTGTTTCTTGGACCGTCCAATAGGGCGTGGTTCTTGGATCGTCCAATAGGGCGTGTTTCTTGGACCGTCCAATAGGGCGTGGTTCTTGGATCGTCCAATAGGGTGTGTTTCTTGGACCGTCCAAAAGGGCGTGGTTCTTGGACCGTCTTATTTGTGATGACTTGAGCTCTTTGCGGTCCGAGCAAGCTCCCCCATCCCCCCCTTGCTGCACGGTGCTTTTGACGCGTGCTGAAACTGGAAGCAGGCGGGCTTCTGGCATGCTGCAGTGTCCTCTGTTTAGCTTGGCGGGCACCTTCCGCACGCCACCTGTCTCAGTGCATATCCCTGCAGATTTGACGGAGTCAAGCTCAGAGGGAGGCAAGGGGGGTCTTCAGCTCGAGTCTGGACTCCTGCGTGAAACTGAAGTTCGAGGACGTGCATTTCCGCTACCCTTCTCGCCCGGACGACCCCGTCCTCAAGGCGCGTCCCTCACACCGTAACCCTGGACGGCAGATGATCGTGGATGACCCTCGTGACCCTGGAGGGCAGATGACCGTGGATGGCCCTCGTGACCCTGGAGGGCAGATGACCGTGGATGACCCTCGTGACCCTGGAGGGCAGGACCAGATGGACCGTGGATGGCCCTCGTGACCCTGGAGGGCAGATGACCGTGGATGGCCCTCGTGACCCTGGAGGGCAGATGACCGTGGATGGCCCTCGTGACCCTGGAGGGCAGATGACCGTGGATGGCCCTCGTGACCCTGGAGGGCAGATGACCGTGGATGGCCCTCGTGACCCTGGAGGGCAGATGACCGTGGATGGCCCTCGTGACCCTGGAGGGCAGATGACCGTGGATGGCCCTCGTAACCCAAGACGGCAGATGAGCGTGGATGACAGGCGGGCGGAGGACGGTGGATGCCGGGCGGATAAGCCTTGACCATGCGCTGGGTGGCAGTACCTGTTTGCTGCCAGATGCACGCCCGGGCAGAGCAATGTGCAAGCCAGCAATCCTCTGCTCAGATCATGATTTGCTCTCGTTTCCAGCAGGCCTGTGGATGCTAGATGGGGAGGTCTCATGGGGTCATTGGGGCTCTGTTGCAGGGTATTTCATTCGAGCTTCAGCCTGGGAGCGTCTCCGCTCTGGTGGGACCCTCCGGGGGCGGCAAATCGACCATTGTGGGGCTGATTGAGCGATGGTGAGCTCACCCCTCCATTCCGCCACTGTTGTCACTGCTTAAGGGTGCCAGAAGGCTTTCGGGTGGCAGGGGTATTGGACAACACGATGAACCGCACACAGAAGGTGGTGAAGCGAGGCAGGTGCCATGCGTAGTTTGTCTGTTCGGACTCGTGCGTGTACATTTGTCAAGATGTCGGCTCTTCGGTCTCGGATGGTTCGAATCAACTATGGTCTGCATCTCCAGGGTTAGCTAGGCCGGCGCCACATCTCGACACCACCGACATGCCGTGGGCTCCGATTTAACATGAGTAATCAATCGAAGGCGACCACGGAAGCGCAGATGGAGGCAGGAGTGGCGTGACAGCATCACTCGGAATGTTGATTTGCGATGATGAGTCGGAGGGCCAGAAGGCGGCCCAAGCAAGTGCTCGGCTGCTGTCTCCCACTTCGCTCGGCTAAGGGAAGCGTTCCAAAGGCGTCTGGGGGACTGCGGCGTGGGGCGGCCGCCCTCTCCAGCGCATGCGCCACACTCCTCCTGTGGGCAGAAACCTGGGACCTGGCCGCCGGACCTGTGAAGGAGCAATACCTGGGAGCCCCCCCACTCCCCCTCAGCTTCCGTGTTGACTCAACGGCAACCCTCTCGAGATTGCCGCGGCGACCCCCTGCCAGCGCGTGGTGCCGTGGGCGGGGGCAGCTTGAGTGGCGAGAGGGAGTGCGCGCCGGTGGCGATGCAGGTATGACCCTGAGCAGGGCCGCATCACCATGAACGGGAAAAACATCACTGACCTGGACTGTCAATTTTACCGATCCCATATCTCCCTCGTCAGGTGCACCAGCCCCTCCTCCCCCTCCTCCCTCCTCCCTCCTCCCTCCCTCCCTCCTCCCTCCCTCCCCCTCCCCCCCCCCTCCCCCTCCTCCCTCCTCCCCCCTCCTCCCCTCCCCTCCTCTCCTCCCATTCTCACATCTTTCAGGCTTCCTTTGGGGTACCAGTTGCCGCCCTGTATGACGGGCGTGGTGTGTTGGGGCACAGCCAAGAGCCCACGTTGTTCGCCACCTCGATAGCGGACAACATCCGCTATGGCCGCGCCGACGCGTCAATGGTGCGCCCCACCCACCTTCGGACCCAATCAGCATTCCTAAGATCTGTGGCTACGAGCTCGAGCTTCCTGGGCCATCCGAGTCTCAGCAGTCACCAACACACTGGTTGCTTGCCACATTCATAGCAATGCGGAGGATACTGTGCATGTCGCTGGTGGTGTGCAGCCTCACCAGTTGGCGCCCTCCTGAAGTTTATGGGGGGTTAGGCCCAGCCTCGGTCCGTTTCATGTGCCGGGACCAGAAGCGCTTGCGGGGGGCGGTGCTGTGGGGGGCTGTGGGGGGTTTACGGAGGAAGAGGTTTCTGAGGAGGCCGAGGTGCATGTCTCGGTAGATGGTATTGAAAGGGGACCGGGTCGATAGGCTGAAGAGATCCGTAGTCGTGACTGTGGTTCCATGTGGTCGCAACTGTGGTTCGCTTTGATAAGGTTTGTGGCGGCAATGGTCATCTGACGTTCACGGGGGTGATGGTCATCTGTCGTTCTCAAGGGCGATGCGTGGTGATCTGTCGGTCTCGGGGGGGGCGATGGTCATCTGATTCGTCTCGGGGGCTATGGTCATCTGTCGGTCTCGGGGGCGATGGTCATCTGACGGTCTCGGGGGCGATGGTCATCTGACGGTCTCGGGGGCGATGGTCATCTGTCGGTCTCGGGGCGATGGTTATCTGAGGGTCTCGGGGGCGATGGTCATCTGACGGTCTCGGGGCGATGGTCATCTGGTCGGGTCTCGGGGGCGATGGTCATCTGACGGTCTCGGGGGCGATGGTCATCTGACGGGTCTCGGGGCGATGGTCATCTGACGGTCTCGGGGGCGAAGTGGTCATCTGTCGGTCTCTGGGGGCGATGGTCATCTGACGGTTCCCGGGGGCGATGGTCATCTGACGGTCTCGGGGGCGATGGTCATCTGTCGATCTCGGGGCGATGGTCATCTGACGGTCTCGGGGGCGATATGGCCATCTGATCGTCTGGGGCGATGGTCATCTGACGGTTCCCGGGGGCGATGGTCATCTGACGGCCCTGGGGGCGATGGTCATCTGACGTTCACGGGGGCGATGGCCATTTGTCGGTCTCGGGGACGATGACAACGGAGCACCAGCTGGTGGTTTGCTGTTGGATTTGTGGTAGGGGAGACGACCCGGTGCAGGCTTAGGCAGAGCTGCAGGTTGTTGGGGTGATGAGGATGACGATGATGACAGTGGCCTTGGAACAGGTCGAGTGCAGCAGGGCAAGAGGGAGCTCTAACTGTTGACACCAGCTTTGGGATGACGTGATTGCACTTGCTCAGGCGCGTGCAACATATATATATATATATATATATGTATATGTGTACATATATATATGTATATATGTATATATGTATGTGTTCAACATATGGTCAACATTTATATATATATATATATATATTGGAAGTAGGGTTGGTCGACGGCCGAGGGTGGGCCCCACGGAGGGATGCTGTGCAGGATGAGGTAATCTCGGCAGCCAAGGTGGCCAATGCGCACGCCTTCATTTCGGAACTTTCGGAGGGCTATGGTACGCGTGGCCCCCTCCTGCTCCCCCTCGATTCATTTCGGGAGGGCTATGGTGACGCGTGGCCCTCCTGCTCCCCCCATTCATTTCGGGAGGGCTATGGTGCGCGTGGCCCTCCTGCTCCCCTGATTCATTTCGGGAGGGCTATGGTGCGCGGTCTCCTGCCCCCTCGATTCATTTCGGAGGGCTGGTGGTGCAGGCCTCCTGCCCCCTCGATTCATTTCGGAGGGCTATGGTGCGCGTGGTCCCCTCCTGCCCCTCGATTCATTTCGGAGGGCCATGGTGCGTGGCCCCCCTCCTGCTCCCCTCGATTCATTTCCCGGAGGGCTATGGTGCGCGTGGTTCCCCTCCTGCCCCTCGATTCATTTCGGAGGGCTAAGGGTGCGCGTGGCCCCCTCCTGCCCCCCTCGGATTCATTTCTCGGAGGGCTATGGTGCGCGGCTCCCCTCCTGCTCCCCCTCGATTCATTTCGGAGGGCTATGGTGCGCGTGGCCCCCCTCCCTGCCCTCGATTCATTTCTCCTGGAGGGCTATGGTGCGCGTGGCCCCTCCTGCCCCCCTCGATTCATTTCGGAGGGCTATGGTGCGCTGTGGGTCTCCTCTCCTGCCCCCCTCGATTCATTCGGAGGGCTATGGTGCGCGTGGCCCCCTCCTGCTCCCCCTCGATTCATTTCGGACCGACTCTCGTGCTACCGCCGTTCCTCTCAAACATATCAAAGGCTTGTTTATTTTTGTCTGCTCATTATCATCCTCGTTTAGCCTGTTCAGGGTTTAGGGTGTGACACGACCAACTCCCCTTCCCAGTCCCATGATGCCCTGAGCTTATCTCCACCTAGTCAACCAGATGGTGTTTGTTTGCATTGAACCAGATACTGTGATGTTATGGGAGGACTTTCAGATTGACCTTGTTGACCAGATGAGGCCTGATTTCAGATACAGGGGCTTTCATTGGAGAAGCTCGTAAGTGACGGTGGACAGTTTTGACACGTGGCGGGCTTGTGGACAGAAACAATGGTTGGAGAGCGCGGTGTTCGCCTCAGTGGAGGCCAGAAGCAGCGCATCGCCATCGCCCGCGCCCTCCTCCCGGACCCGCGCCTGTTGCTTCTCGGTCCGCCCGCGCCCCCTCAAGATGCGTCACTCGCGCCTCCTCCGGTGCCATCAATCAAGTATCGCAGAGCACAGAGCCTGATTTCTGCGGCTCCATTGCTTGGAGGATGTGAGGCACGCCTCGAGTACGGGGGGGCGTGGTGGCGGGTGTATGGGGCCCTGCCAAGGCCCGCGCTTGGGCATCCTTTTGGACAGTTTTGGAGCTCAGGAGGGGACTGCCTGGCGGAGCTTGCTTGCAGATGAGGCCACGTCAGCGTTAGATGCGGAGAGTGAGCACATCGTGCAGGAAGCTTTGGATCGTGCGATCGAAAATCGCACTGGTGATCCCCGCGCTCGCCCTGAATAGTTCGCCTGCAGTCCCCCGCGTCCGAGGAGAACACCCCCTCGGCAGTGTTCCACCTGCAAAGGGTTCCATCTTGAAGGGGCGCTCCCTGTGCCCTGCCTCTTCAGAATCTGTCCTCTTGACGATGCGCGGCGGCGGGGAGGGGAAGGAGCGAATGTGCAGTGCTCGTGATTGCGCATCGCCTATCCACCGTGCGCAGTGCCAGCACAATCATGGTGGTGGCCAAAGGTAGGCTGGAGGAGTCCGGCTCCCATGACGTTCTCCTGAGCCGGCCAGACAGCATGTACAAGAAGCTGGTGGAGCGCCAGGTGATCCGCCCACCACTGGCCTCCAACCGAAATGTGTGAACCGCACTGGCGAGAATAGAATGCAGTGCGAAGCCCAGGAGCGCCCAGAACGGAGTTTGTTATAGGTTCGGTGCCGAAATGCAATGAGAATCTCGCAACAGACATAAAACATGGCGCGGAGCTGAGGGAAATAGAACATGGTGCGGAGCTGAGGGAAACAGAACATGGCGCGGAGCTGAGGGACACAGAACATGG
>LGRX02034496.1:0-25927 GCA_001247695.2 Cymbomonas tetramitiformis | reverse complement strand
GAGTGAGTCCGACGGTGGACTTGAAGCCATGTCCACGCAAGAGCTTGGCCAACTCCTCGCCGTAGGCGAAGGCGTAGTCCAACTTGTCGGCGAACTCAGCACGTTGGGAGGCACGAACGGGGGTGGAGACCCACACAGAGGCGTCAGCGTGGAACTCCGCGGACGTGGCTGCCCGAGATGCTGGTGTAGGGCGCCGGCGAAGTGAGGACATTCGCACGATCGGGTCCGACTGACCGTCCCTAGCGGGACTATCAGGCGGAGTAGTACCAGGGGAATTCCCCCAGCACCCCGGGATGCACGAAGGCGAGCGCCGAGCGAAGGGCGGTCGGCTGACGTTGCTGGAATGACGTAGTCCGAAATGTTGATGAAACGCGATGTGCACGCGCAGCCGGACGAAACCAAGGGGCGATGGGCGCCTTGTCAGATGTGTCGTGCCGATGGGGCACGATGGGGTCAGATGTGCTAAAGAGCGATGGGCTCAGTCAGATACGTTCAGCGATGTGCTGCGGAATACCGCGACTGCCGCGGGACCAAAGAAAAAGGTGGGAGCTAGCGAGCGGACACGGACCGGTGGTAAAGGCCCGATAACCTCACGGAGACGGTGAAATAAATATATGTGAGGGTTGTGATATATATATTTATTTGTCTACTGAAATCACGAAAGCTGGCCAGTGAAGCAGGCTAGGTCACACACTCGAACTAAGATGAGATAATAAAAGTGGGACATTGTTTTATTGTCTCAGCTCACGGCAAGCAGGCTGACCTGGAACCTCAGATTAAGGGGTGACAGAGAGGACAGAGGCACCCCCCAGTGTGGGGGGTCAAGGTCTCGGTCTACATGACACCACCTCACCCCGAAGAGGTGAGGTGCCAGGTGCCCACACCCCACAGCAAGGAACACGCAGCCCAAACCCTAGCAATACAAATTGTTACGGACCCAAGGGACCTTTGTTGTCCAACCAGGCACGGCATGCATGAGGGGACGCTGGTCCGAAACAAGATATACGAAATCTAGGTAATCTACTAAGCAGGCTACCGCCCCAAGGGCACTACTTTCCATCGCAAGGTGGTGAATCCAGGCCCTTGCCGGCTGCCGAGGCGAGATCGTTGGGGTAGACGGACGGGATCCAGACAGGTGAATCACGAAAGGCCGGCCAGTCGTCCTCATCGTCGAGGTCCCGGATGTTGAGAGCCGAGACCGGCTGGGGACCACCACCGCCTCCGATGTCCATGGAGCAATCGCCGGCGGGGAGGGCGGTGTCACTCAACGCCGGGGTGGGCGCTGAAAAGCGGACGGTCATGGCAGAGGCACCCTGCGGCGGGGCATCGGTCTGCGGAGGGGGCTCGAGCTCCTGGAGGGAATAAGCCCGCGGAGTGGCAACAGCCGACGGGGGCCATGCGGTGAGGGGCGGCGGAGAACTCGGGGAAGGGGGGGCATTAGGTGGAGCCCGCCCCGGCACGAACGCTGCGGTGCACGAGTAAATGCAAATGCCGTCGTTGTCCATGTGCCCAGTGGTGACACCCCAGAGACGGAAGCAGGTAATGCACGGCATGCCCGTGCCCTCCCACACGAGATAACGGCCGCCAGCCTCCTGCCGCTTCCATTCACCAACGGGTGGGGCGACTACATAAGAGGCGTGTCCAGGGGGCATCACCTCTATATTCACCGGTATCCTCTGTGCTCCTCTTGATATTTCCCGGTATTTCCCAGTATTTGTGGACGCCTCTTATGTAGTGAGCACTGCTGGTCATCTCCGGCACGCACTACTGGTCACCTACTGTTATTCTGCGTTGGTCCTTACTGTGGATTTGCGTGGGTCTGTGTGTAAGTCTGGTATCAGTCGTTTCCGTGTGTCTTATAAAAGGTGGGGAAATAGGTCATATTATAGACTATATATAAGATAACCAGAATATGACCTAAAATGCCACCTTTTCTGATTCTCTGTTGTTCACCGCGTTCACACGCTGTTTTGTATCAGAATTGTTGGGATTATATTTTAGATTTTTCGAAATTAAAAAGGTGGGGAAATAGGTCATATTATAGACTATATATAAGATAATGAGAATATGACCTAAAGTGCCACCTTCTGATTTTGTTGTGATTCATCTGCTTGTTCACCGCGTTCATTGGCCACAATCTTCGATTGTTGCTAAACGCTGTTATGTATCAGAATTGTCTGAAATGTATTTTAGATTTTCTGAATTTAAAAAGGTGGCTAATTAGGTCATATTATGGATTATATATAAGATAACGAGAATATGACCTAATGTGTCACCTTTTGATTTCGCTGTGATTCATTGCAAATTATGAATCGCGGTTCTATCCAGGGGTATCACCCAGGTTATTTATCGGAAATATATTTTATTGTTTATAATATTTTTTATTGTTCACCGCAAATTATGTAGATAACGGCACAACTTCCCACTCTTCCCAATTGATATCGCCCTTGTCATACTTGAAGTTAAATGTCTTTGGCTCGGCCCTTGACTCCATACTCAAGGACCGTACACCTTCACGTTTACAAGGATGCCTGATAACCATATTGCTCATCTTGACTGGCGTGTCTAATTTGCGGTTGATGACCATGTCTTTCATAACATCGTGATTGATATGTTGCAGGTTATCTACGCTCAAGGAGAATCCCTTTATCTTTGTCATGGTGTAACCATCAGCAAACTTCAGACTGTATGACTTTGGTCCTGTTGCCAAGAACTCGACACACTTGCCATGGTCTCTTTCTAAATGTTGCAATTCACATTTCAGAAAACCCAACCATGGCTGTCGATATGTATTGCCATGATATATGTGATAGTTCTCAGGGGTCTCGCGATATATGATTGAATCACAATCAAAGTAGAGAACATTAGAGAAGCCTGCTGCCTCTGTCAACTGATACAGCTTTAATCTACCGTAACTGGTTATAAATGCAGCGAGAACCTCGTTGGTCGAAAATCTTGTGTCAGCAAAGACCTCTGAATTTTCAGTAAAGTTCATCAAGACCATTTCGTTGTCCTCACACCCAACGAACTCGTACTTACAATCGTATCTTTTATTGCTGATGGTATTGTAGAACTCGCCTGGGTTTTGAATTACTTTTGTTTTGGCTTTGTTTTGCCGTTCCCCCAACTTGCCATACAGTATGTTCTGCACGTCTTTGGAGACCTGTCTCATTCCTGGATTACATTTGATATTTGCCTTGTCCAACTTGACACCTTCATGCAACTTGAACTGGTTGATAAACTCGTCGATGTCTCCATCGGGAGGTCCGGAGGCTTCTGTTTTTAGTTTCAAAAACTTATCAATGTAACCGGCAAACAGGTCATTGGCGGTGTCCTTCCAATGTTTTATCTCGTATATGGCATTGATAATGTATCATTTTTCGATGGCCTTCTCCAGCTCTACCGTTGTCCACGTGCCAACCATTTCGTACCGTGGAAATACCAGCTTACCTGTTTTATTATCAACGTGAGGAAGAACGCCAAATTTAAGATGTTTTGGAGGAGCAATTTTGCATTTTACCAAACCGAAATAGCCATGAATGTCAAGTGTCTTAACGTCTCTTATAACCTCGGGATGACCTTTGGGAAACTTGTTCGTTTTCATGACACTTGGGTACATGGCATTATAGTCCAGATATCGTATGCACTCGTTGTGGTTGACCTCGTAGTACAAGTGTACAACTTACCCAAGTCTACTCTTCCTCCATGGTATACGTCCCTATCAACGATAGGAGAAGCCAACTTCTGTCGCTCTAAAAAGTCTTTACCAGTCTCGGACAATTTCAACTGATTTACTGTTTCATCCCATGCCGACTCCCAGATATACTCAAGATTATATCCTGCTGCCTTGATATCATCCAGTCTCTTCATTGTTAGACGATTGATGTGGGAGTCTACACCCGTGCTTTTCCTCTTCTTTACGGTTTCGGACTTATCTTATATCTACTTATTAAACGACCGCATGAGGTATGGTTTCGATACTACGGTTGGTCCACTATTCGGAATTCGGTTTCGTAATTCTTCCTAGTATGCTTTCAGTGTATGCTTTCATTACACAATATACAGCGGTTACAGTTTCTTACTTTTATGTTACACTTTTCAGTTCAGTTCTCATCTCCGAAACTGGTTACACTTCGAGTTCTTATACATTCATGAACTCTTTCCATAACTCAACTGTACTGAGTACTCCGTACAACAGGCTAGGCACCTCACATCAACATCATTCTGATCGGTCCTACTGTACTCCGTACTGAGTACTCTTGCGTTTTGTACTTAGCCGTTTTTCTTGCTCTTGTGCTTGCCTCCTAGCACAACTCCCCCCCCCTTAGGGAAGGTCACGTCCACGCTGACCACGTCGGACCAGTAAAGTTTTTATACAGATCTTCTACTGTTGCTCAGGATGATTATACAGGTCTCAGCCGCCTGTTGTCTGGGATGACATTACACTTCCCAGCATGACACACCGCAGTAAGGAGATCAACCTCTTAAGCACTGCCGGACAAACCGAAGGAGCCGACCAAAGACGTGGGACGACCCCTCCACCTCCGTGTGGTATTTATCCACCGCCTTTTCCATGGCTTTGAGGGCTTCCTTAAGGGCATGCTGCTCGTCCTTACGACTTGCAAAGCGTCGGGATTCCTGGATGGATGTAACGAGTGGACTCGGTACGGAAGGTGAACTGGCTGTCGCCATCCCCGTCCTCACCCGGATCGCCGCCAGGACCTCCGCCCGGACCCCCCGGTCCTCCTGGCCCTCCAGGATCATCACCCCCCGAGCCTCCGGGTCCTCCATGACTGCCGACACCGGGCTCCTCCGGGGACTCGTTTGGCTCCGAGTGCTCAGGTTGAGGGACCATAGGAACCATCCCCCCCGTCTCCTGGTGTGTCCGTCGCAGCAGCAAGCGGAGGCGGTGACACTACCGGAAAGTTGTCGAAAGCGCCGGGCCACACGTCCGCGGAGCAAAACCCACACACCGGCAGGTACACAGTCTTCAGGAGTGCCACTACACTTCTCTTAGTGCCCACCTGACACGTCCACATCTGCACCGGACTCTCCGCGTGCCCGCACCCGCAACGAGCGCAGTTCTCTGTGACGGGCGCTAGGGCCGCCGTGAGACTGTAAACCACCTGGGACCCGAGGACTCTGTCATTGTCCGAGACTCTCGCTTTCAGGCACTGCCTGATTTGACTGGTAGGATGCACGCACCCAGCGACCTGACCAAGGGAGCGATACCTACGGGCGGCGTCGTAAAACAGGCGCTGGGCGTCGGCCCCCTGTTTGCCATGCGCGACCACGTGTTCCCGGAGGGCGGCACAGACTTTCACTGGGAGGGAAACAAAGTCCCATGAGTGCGGCGGAAGCGACGCCACGCCCGTTTGTGACTCCTCCGGCGGGCTATGAACGCCCCGGTTCTCGACGTCACATGTGACGACGGAAGCCGGCTCCACCAGCTCATGTCCCTCTCGGGAGATGGGCGTCTCCTGAACCGGACTCGACACTGCCGCTGCGGGCCCTCGAGCGTCTGACTCTACGGGCCCCGAGGGCGAAGCCTGAACCAGGGCGAGCCTCTGGAGTCTGGACTATTCTTGTGACTCTATGACCGCTTGCAGCCTTTCCTCTAACTGGGCCTCAGCTGACCTCCGATCTGCTGCTCGCCGCTCGTCAGCAGCTATCTGCTGAGCGACGCTCTCGTCGACAGCCAACTGCCTGGCAGTCTCCCGGGCTTCTGCGGCCAGCCGGTCTGCGGCCCAGCGCTCTTCGGCAGCGCGTTGCTCGGAGGCTCTGCGCTCCTCGGCAGCGCGCTGATCGGAGACCCTGCGCTCCTCGGCAGCTCTTTGACTCTCTTGGAGTTGCCGAGACAGCTGTTCCAGGCGAGCCTCGGCAGCTGCCTCCCGAGCTTGAGACTCCTTCTGCCAGGCTTCCTTTAGCTCTTGCAGGTCCTGACTGTTCCTGCTCCAGGTGGACTCCGGGGACGACGACGTGTCCTCTGAGGAAGTCGGACCGGGGTGCGGGGCCGAGGGTGCTCGACTGGGCTTCCTGGTGCGAGGCACTGGGCGACTGGGGCCGCTCGGTCTAGGCGCCTGAGTCCTAGGCCTTGGAGGTTCCGCGGGATGCTCCTCCTCCGATGAGGACGAGAGGGGAGCAAACCGGTTTGACCAGTTCCCACCGGAGGCTGCGGAACTCGGAGGTGCTGTACCTGACTTCCTAAGGCCCCTGTGTGACTTCCGGGTGCTGCCGCTCATTCTGACGGCAGCGACGACCGCTCTCCTTACCTCCTGGAGGTCCACTCCTCGGTGTACTATCTCCCCTGGTCTGCGGACGTTGATGGCAAAGGCAGAGAATCTACACCTCCCGAGGGAGTTGTGAGGGTCCTCGCGCTTTTGCTGCATCAATCCCTTGGACTCGGAGACTGACTGCTGGTGGATCTCCAGACGATAAGCGCCGTCGTCGGAGAGCCCATGGTCCTTGAACTGGAACCACATTACCCCTGACAGCGGGTGGTCTTTCCCCAGGCGCTTTAGGCCTCGACGGATGTCTCGCCACCAAGACTCCTGGTCGGAATCCGAGAAGGAGCTGACGTCGGGTGAGGTTCCCGCTTTCCTTACTGGACGGCGGGCACTCGTTCCCTGGGACGAGTCCGAGCTGATTTCACAATGTCCTGTGCTAGGACAAACACACGGTGTCAGCGTGCGGATGACTCGCCAATGTCATACATTCCCAAGAGTGTCAGCGCGCCTTACAAAGATATTAGCGCCTATAGACCCCTTGTTGAGGAAGGTATCCCTCATATGGGGAGCAGCGGGCCACCAGTACTACTGTACTGTGTAATAATGTGTCATGTAGAGTACTGGCACATCATACTGCATGATAATGTAGTACAAGCATATGATAGGTTGATGAGACTTGGCCATGCTGACTAGGATTACCTCAGAGAGCTGAGTGAATAAGTAATGGCCAAGGCCAAAGAAACAGTGGAGATTTCTAGAGTAAAAACAGCCGCATGGCAAAAGTCAAATATAATACCTAATTCTTACATGCAAGTATACGTAGTAAGTCTAGACATAGCAGTCCTATGTCTAAAGAGCTGACCTAGCAGTACCTAGGCAGTTAGTCATTATATGCAGTCCAGATATGACCCCCACCAGTAGTTACAGTGCCTTGTGAGGAGCAGTCCTCCCACAAAATGGTATCAGTGTGCTACGCACCACCACCACCACCGCTTCCACAGAATTGTTTTTTTAAACTTTTATTACCTCACGATGTTAAAGGAAGAGCTTTTAGCCGCCCCGCACCAGCGCACGGACACCTTCCGTATGGTTGACGACATGATCTGGCGCATCGCGGAGGGACGCTACCAGCTGGTGTAACAAAGTCTTTGGTGCTAATATCACGTCTAGGGACAATCCTACACAAACAAGGTATGCACGGGCATCAGATGTTTCTTATGCTTATAGTGATGGTGACCGAGGTCGGTTGAAAAGTATTATGAAAGGACTTCCGGGTTATTACGTAGACCGAAATTTGTCGGGTAGAAACTCTACAACGTTGGTCAATCCTAAAAGGCAAGACGTCATTATTGCATATCGAGGCTCTGATGCAGAATTTGGAAGTCTGAACACTCTTGCCCAGGACATCTCAGGTGGACAAAACGTAGAAGATTGGTATGTCAACCTTTTGACATTGATGAAACGACAACGTAGTACATCAAGATATCAAGAAGCACAACAACGATTTGACGATGTCAAAAGTAAATACGGTGTCTATAAGTTATCGGTCACCGGACACTCTAACGGAGGAGGTCAAAGCAATTATGTTGCAGAAATAAACAATGTGGAAGGGCATCATTTTAACCCAGCAATAAATCCTTTGCAAGAACCGATTAACACTCCGACCGAAAAGCAAATATTATACTCAACTGAAGGTGATCTGATATCCTTGCCGGCACGATTGAAACCACATCCAAAGAGTAACTACGATATCGTGCATGTCAATTCAAAAGTAGGTACGGAAAACAATTTGACAAAATTGCATAGCGTGGAACAAATGTACTCAGATGCACCGGAGTCTACGCGAGTCAGTACAGCAAGGTCTCGTTACGGCTTTGCCAACGCCATGACAGGATCGGCTCTAGGTGGATATCTTGGATATTACACACCGACTGACACCAACGACGAACGTATCTTTAGGACCACTCAAGGTTTATTAGAACCAATCTTACAGAAATCAGAAACTCTCAATGTGAATTTCACAGATTTCATGAATATAATGGGTGTTACGGAAAACTTAGGTGAGAAGAATTACATACGTGGAAAATTGGAATTGAATCCTATAGAACAAAAACCGTTAACGGAAGTGCCGGTCTATGACCCAATCACAGAGATGATACGTCAAGCCACGGGTCGTGCTGACCAAGATAAGGAGTTTGTTGAAGATTCAAAAAAGGTGGCACATTAGGTCATATTATGGATTGTATATAAGACAACGAGAATATGACCTAATCTGCAACCTTTTTTGATTTATATGATAATAAGATGGACCGTCAAGAATTGATGCCCTTAGCCAAACTTCAATACCCAGACCTTAAAGAAACACATATGGAACTCCTCGTTGATGATTATATCAAACGTCCAGACTATTACGATGACCTGTACAACGGCAATATTGAGGAACCGAAACCTTTAGACAGAGATACTGTTGATTCCATAAAAGATAATTGTTATATCAATAAAGATGAGCGTGATTAGTACGAGAACTTTGTTCTTGTCTTCGGAAGACAATAGTAATGGAGATGCACGAGTTCTACAGATGAACGTACCAACTCAGTTGACAAATTATCGAGTGGAATCGAAATTGAGATTAACATTGAATACTTTTTCTTGTGCAAAGGCATGGTACAGTATTAATGAAACCAATGGCATATTCTACGTCGCCGATACCCAAGTAAATAGCTTAAAGGAAGTGCAAATACCTTTATGCAAATTATACGCAGTTAGACCAATTTACATCGCGATTGGCCGCATAAATAAAGACTGCTATCGGTGGCACGACCTTACAAACAGTTACCATAACTTATGATAAGGAAGGCGGTGGGGCCTTAAATTATGAGAACAAATTTCGTATAGAATTAAGACCACCACAGCCCGATGTAAAGTTTGTAGCTTTTAGTGTCAGCGGTGATTTTAACACAGTACCTGGGTCTCCTTTAGACACCGCCTTAAATACCTCAGTTTCCAGAGCAGGCAAATACAACGATTCCGACCAAGTACTCGGTGGCCGTGTTAACCGCAGTGCGGCAGGGTTGAGTACGGTGTCTCAGCTCTTAGACTTGTTTAAAACAGATTATTTCATAGATAAGACCCTGTGCGAGTCAATATACCCTTGCAACATTCAGACCAATGATGTTCTATACCTTCGTATTACATCGCTACCGACACACAACATTGAATCAACGAACCTATCCGCATTTACGAACAGCAATGGCCAGTGTCTCTCGTCTGAAAATATGTCAGTCTCTGAAAAATATGGTTCATTTTTCGGAAAACGTCATCGTGTGTCACATGCACATAAAAGCATTCCCCAGAATGCAAAATGAAAAGTATTTCCGAGCGACGACTTTTCTATTCCCAATAATTACACAGCCGTGCTACCACTGTGCCTTTGACTAGTGGAAGAACACCTTGGCTCCACACCGTTTATGGCATTGGCTATATTTTCTGGCGGTTGGGCAGCCAAGGTTCGAGTGCGGTCTGGCACTTGTGGCCTGTGACCCGCGAGTTCGCGTTTGTGCCAGAGGTGTTAATCGGAGCGTGGCCACTGACCCACTCGTACTGACCCACTGTCTCGTTGTGGCCCAGTCACTGATCCACTGTCGCGTACGGACCCATTGTCGAGTGGTGGGTCAGTCACGGACCCACTGTCGCGTGGTGTAGCGTGGTGGGTCAGTTACGGACCCACTGTTGTGTGGTGGGTCAGTCGTTCACTTTCCATTTAAACTCTGCGTTTTCCCCTTTTTACTGTTCCATTTACGCTCAGCTAACTTGTGTGTGTGCTATGTGTATTTGCAGGTTGACACGGCACGAAGGGAAGCGGCCATCCCAGAGGCTTTTTTTCGTTACCGGGACATAGATTACTGTACTAGTATTAGACCATCTCTGCTATTGAAAAAAAGTTTGTCTGTGATCGCCACATGTTTCCTCTCGATTTGTAGTGACATGTGTAAAATCATTATCGAGTAATAGCGACAACTCACAAATCGTTGTCGAATGATAATAATAGTTCGCACATTGTCGTCGACCGATAACGATACTTCACAACCGGTCGACTTCTTGGACTTTTACGCGGTTGCCCACCCAATCGAATCAGCAACTCGCTGTGGAGACCTGCACAAAACCAAGTTTGGTCCGGATATACGGCTCGCAACAATTTGTTAGACGTATAGACTTGGAGGTTCTTTATGCTTGTTTTCGATGGACAGCAGAAGTGCACGATTGATTGGCACGAAATTGATAGCTTGATAACCTTTTTTTAGACAAATTGAGTTTGTTATATGTACCTTAAAAAACGTCGGCCATCTCTTGCTATAAGGAGTCTTCCGTATGACGCGAAGATTCTGACATGTCAGGATTTTGACACTGCTAATCGAATACACGAGGCTACAATGCGCAGTGCCAATAAACTTAGTTCGTATTCACTGATCATCTGTCGGTCATGTTGTACTACCTGAGATAATGTGGGCAGATCAAACTCTAAATACATTCTTAAGCAGCTAAAAACATGCTCGTGATTACCATGTTGGTTCGGGCTTTGAGGACGAAGCGTGGAACAAGACCATCCCAACACTTCATCGCTAGTGTTACTTCGAGGCTGTTGAAACCAGATCGCCCACATCAAGGCACATAATCGAATGTGCGGTGCCACATCAAGCATAGAAAGGGGGTCCATCACCGGATGCCCGCATTCAATACACTTCGATGTACATTGCTATGCTAAAAATTTATGCGGCAATTATGAGGGTGATGGCGACAACGCGTGTATTCTGAGGTGTGTCATGGAAACTTTGGCAATATGCCATCGCAAAAGGCCTTCTCAAAAGATTCCATGACCCATTGACTGCATTGTGATGACAAAAATTCAGTGGAACAACGCATATAGACATTGGGCACATGTCACTATGTTTACACAACCGCTTGAATGAGGGATTCAGAGGCTGTGTGGCGAAATTTATTCTGCTCCCAATGACTCAATGTGGGACCTGCAATGCATCTACCTTTCTCCTCTACACGCCATCATCACCACGGCACCGGAATGAATTTTTCAAGAATTTGTGTTTCGTGTATATTCTGATTCAAACTTTTGCAGTCTGGCTTGCTGGTCTTGCCTCTTATTCTGCCGACGCACATGCTTAAGCAGTGTGACCAGCGCCGATGGCGTCACACCCGGTATCCGCTGGGCATGACCAATACTTGCAGGACGGTGAGCTTCTAACTTCTCAATCTCCTCTGTGGACAATGATCCCACCTGAGAATAATCCAAATCTTCGGGAAGGAGCAGACCCTGCACCGCTCACCCCTACCCAGCTTTCAAGTGTGATGCCCTGGATGCGGTCCATACCATATTGCTCCTCGACATATTCTGTCAATCGGATTTCGCACGACCAAACCATACTTCCAGTACACTGGTGGCGCTTGCCCCAAGAAGTGGATGATTTGCCACAATGCTGATAATACCACCTTGAGCAAGAAACCGGCCCTGAATGTTACTAAGGCGCATTGCGCCCTGGAGGCACCCTGGAGCCGTCCTGGAGCTGGCTCACCCTGGAGCCGCCCTGGAGCTGGCTCACCCTGGAACCGCCCTGGAGCTGGCTCACCCTGGAGCCGCCCTGGAGCTGGCTCACCCTGGAGCCGCCCTGGAGCTGGCTCACCCTGGAGCCACCCTGGAGCTGGCTCACCCTGGAGCCGGCCTGGAGCTGGCTCACCCTGAAGCCGCCCTGGAGCTGGCTCACCTTGGAGCCGCCCTGGAGCTGGCTCACCCTTGAGCCGCCCGGGAGCTGGCTCACCCTGGAGCCGCCCTGGAGCTGGCTCACCCTGGAGCCGCCCTGGAGCTGGCTCACCCTGGAGCCGCCCTGGAGCTGGCTCACCCTGGAGCCGCCCTGGAGCTGGCTCACCCTGGAGCCGCCCTGGAGCTGGCTCACCCTGGAGCCGCCCTGGAGCTGGCTCACCCTGGAGCCGCCCTGGAGCTGGCTCACCCTGGAGCCGCCCTGGAGCTGGCTCACCCTGGAGCCGCCCTGGAGCTGGCTCACCCTGGAGCCGCCCTGGAGCTGGCTCACCCTGGAGCCAACCTGGAGCTGCCTCACCCTGGAGCCACCCTGGAGCTGGCTCACCCCGGAGCCGCCCTGGAGCTGGCTCACCCTGGAGCCGCCCTGGAGCTGGCTCACCCTCCTGGCTCACCCCGCCCTGGCGCTGCCTCACCCTGGAGCCGCCCTGGGCCGCCACAGAGGCGGCTCACCCTGGAGCGCTGCTGGCTCACCTGGGCGCCCTGGCTGGAGCCGCCCTGAGCCGCCCCAGCTGGCTCACCCCGAAGCCGCCCTGAGCTGGCTCACCCTGGAGCCGCCTGGAGCTGGCTCAGCTGGTCACCCTGAGCCGCCTGGAGGCTAAAGCCGCCCTGAGCTGGCTCACCCTGAAGCCGCCCTGAGCTGGCTCATTCTGGAGCCGCCCCTGGAGCCGCCCTGGAGCTGGCTCACCCTGAGCAGCCCTGGAGCCGCCCTGAGCCGCCCTGGAGCCGCCCTGGAGCCGCCCTGGAGCCGCCCTGGAGCTGGCTCACCCTGGAGCCGCTCTGGAGCTTGCTCACCCTGGAGCCGCCCTGGCCGCTTCGCTGCGGCAGAAGGAGCACACCTCATCGCGGCGGAGGTCCTCCACTTCGCGGGCTTGCCTCTTTATGTAGGGTGCGTAGTAGCACTCAGTCGCTGCAGTCCGCACGGCGCTCCCCTCCATCTGCAGCAGCCCCTGCAGCCGCTCCACTTGCGCGTGGCCTGCACCCAGCTTAGCCTCCACGGCCGTGCATAGCCCTGAGGCACGTCACGCAGCGCATCCCCCTTCAGTAGATGTCAACGGTCCGAAATATGTCCGCCCAGTCGCTCGATGCATCAGCAATTTAGGTTCGGCCATGATTCCATGACTTGCATGACTTGTCTGACGTGGCGCCGAGAACACACGAATTCGCTCACACTTGAGCCAAAATCAAACTAAGGCTCACGTTGTGATGGGGTGAAAAGCTCTTTTCCTAGCCCGATCCGAGGTCATCTCCTAGCGTATGACACCTCTTTCCAAAGATCATACCCTGGCGTATGACACATCTCTCCAAAGATCATACCCTGGCGTATGACACATCTCTCCAAAGATCATACCCTGGCGTATGACACCTCTTTCCAAAGATCATACCCTGGCGTATGACACATCTCTCCAAAGATCATCCCCTGGCGTATGACACAGCTCTCCAAAGTGAAGCAAGAGTAGCGGAGGTCTTTGAAGGTCATGCTGCGAAATTTGCCCATATTGCCACATCTCAGCAACGCAAAGGGCTTGACTGAACCTGGGAGATGAGTGCTGAGGACGTCTGCAGCATTCACACTGCGTTCCAGGCATGGCCGCTGCAGCACCTCTGCCGCGCTGAGATGAGCTCCGTCCTGCCCGCCCGCATCCCACGCCAGCCTCCGAATCCAAGAACTGCCTCAAACCTCAGTTTCACTCCATTCACTTTCTTTGTCCCTCACCGTGCTCAAGCAGACCCCCCTGGATGCCCACCTACCGCGCCCCATGGCATCTACGGGCCCATCTACCGCCACCCATCGGCACAACCCATCAGCAGCCACTGACGACCTGGCGAGCTCTATTTGCATTTCTTCTAATCTAGCGGCTCTAGTGGCTCGCACCAGACTACTCATGCTGCACTCCAACGCCCAAAGTACACTCTGTGGCGCGCTATCATCGTCAGGTTGCCCCTGGGGAGGGGAGGGCGGGTGCCTGCACCAGGTCCCATTCACGGGGTGGCAGAAGGCCGGGCACCTGGGACACTGTGAAGCCGTGCCGCCCCCACACGGTGGAGGTGAGCTGAACCTCCTTCAGCGTCCGCACTGCCGACTCGACTTGGCTCAGCCTCTTCGCGAAGGCCCCCTGCAGGGCTCCTCCCTCAGCCACCCCGACATCCCCAATCCCCCTGCTCGTCACCGAGGTGCCCGACAGCGATGTCGCGGCGGTGGGATGAGCTGCATCTGCACCACACTGTGCTGTTGAGGCAGACCTCGGAAGCTGAGAAATCCTATTTCTGCAAAGCAAACGAAGACCAAGTCCGAGCTCATGCTGCCCACCCCTCCCCCTGGATGCTGCCCACCCCTCCCCTGGACGTTGCCACCCCTCCCCTGGACGTTGCCCACCCCTCCCCCTGGATGCTGCCCACCCCTCCCCTGGATGCTGCCCACCCCTTCCCTGGATGCTGCCCACCCCTCCTGGATGCAGCCCACCTCGCGCTGCACGTGCTGCCGCACTGCATTACCCCAATGCGCGCCCTGTGTGCCTGCGCCCTCCCCTTGCATGTGACCACAAGGGGGGCAGTCAGATCCTCCCTGCAGCCCCCTGCCGAAGAGGCGCCTCGTGAAGAAGACGATTTGCAGCCATGAACGGCGACCGGAAGGGAGAGGGCAAAGAGGGGCGCGCTTGGCGCAAGTGAGCTCACGGAGCGTGCAGCGGTGACGAGGCCGCACGCCAGGCCAAGAGGGGTGAGCCGCAGATCCGCATTGTCCGGGCGCAGAGAGAGCCGGAACTCCGCCCGAGAGCTGCACCGGGTCCCACACCGCCCCTCATCTTGACTCCCTCCACAGGAATCTGAAGCAAGGATCAACGGATGTGGACGGGGTGTCAGCCAATAGAATGTGTACCCTATGTGGTATTGTTTGCAACCAAGCACCGGCCGTCGCCTCTACTACCCTCTGCATTCCCCAGCCCCCTCCGTTGCAGCTGATCCCAAATGTGCTTCACCACCCATCCTACCCTAAGCCCCCATAACAGTAACTAGGGGGGCACATAAACGATGTGCAACGATGGGTCGGTAACTATGCCACGTCGCATGTGCAGCGCACAGTGTTGAATGCGTGCTTCGGGGATTCCATTCCCCTTCCGACACTCGCAGCCAAGTTTGATGCAGGTACGAGCAGGCGTCTGACAGCCAACGCCTGAACCCTCGGAGAGCTCCAGCCGGGCCAAGTGCGTTCTGCCCTGACAGGGTTGACACAACGTGTCGATGGGTGCAGGCAAGGGAGGACGGGTGGATGAACCGAGCTGCGGCCGAGGGGTGCACCTGAACATCCGATAAGGCTCAGTGGTGCCTCTCCGCGTCAGGTCATCGATGAGCACCCCAATCATGCCATCAGCGCGAGACACCTCCAGGGGGGCCTTGGGCACCGCAGCGTTCGCCCCGGCCACAATGCCTGCGATGCGCCGCCCTCCCCCCCTTTCCACCGGGTTTTGCGTCCGCTAGGCTTTGCCGCGCCAGCAGTGCCTGCAGCTCAGGTTTCCCCGCGCCCCGCCCTGTCTGGGAGAGCTGACCCCCCCCTGTCTGGGAGAGCTGACCCCCACCGGGTATCTATGCCAAAACAGGCGATGAGGGGGAATGAGAAAACATTGAGGACCGCGTTGAAGCTCGGCAAGGCTCCACGTGGCTGGGAGCTCCAGGGAGTGAGCTGGCGGCGGACGACCGCGACAAGGCGCACGCGGCACAGAGCACAGGGCAGAGAGAGAGGCGGCAGCGAAATGGGATGGCAGCTCACCCTGGGCTCCAGCCTCCTCGTATCCGGTGGTTCCGTTGATCTGCATTCCAGTCGCATTGCCCTTCAATCTCGCCTGCGTGCCCACTCTTAGACGGGCCCGCCACCGTGCCCACGCTCCCATGATGGCATCCGACGGCTCGGAGACTCCGAGGACTCCGAGACACTCTGGACCCCTTACACGCACGCACCTGACCAGCGAGATAGAGGCCCTTGACGCGGCGGGTCTCCAGCGTCATCTTAAGCTCCCGCGGGTCGATGTAGTCGTACTCCACTCCGTAACCTGAAGTGCCCCGCCCCGCGTGGACTCATCCACCTTGCTGCTTGCACGGAGCGCCTCCGGCATGCGCCGCATTCACCGCTCTGGAGCCCAGGGGAGGGAGGGCATCGCGAGGCTGGCGAGGGAGGAAGTGGCGCGGCGCACCTGGCTGCAGCATGCGCGCCTGCTCGAGGCCGGGGATGGTGCGCAGCATCTGCTGCTGCACGTCGGGCTCCAAGGAGTTTGAGATTCCGTTGGGATAGACCACATCGGTGTGGAGACCCTCCGGCTCAAGCCACACGAGGTGTGTTCGCCCGGGGAAACGCTGGAACTTTGACTCGAGCGAGGGACAGTACCTAGGGCCGTTACCTGCACCATCCTGCGGGCAAGCTCCCTCACGCCGTGCCCCATAACTCCTAAAGCGAACCCTGCTAGATCGGGCGCGCCACTCTCTCGACTTCGCAGACTCATGCTGCCTTCTTCGCAGCCCGCACCAATCATGGCTCAAAGCGCACCCATCGTGCCCCCTCACGACATCGTGCTCCCTCATGACTGGGTCGCAGAGCCCCGCAAAGTGTTGGAATTCAGCGGTGGGTATTTCGCAAAAGCAAGCGTAAACTTTCATTCTCAAAAGATATATCAGTTCGCAGCGTGAAACGCCACGAACATTAGCGCCCAAACATTACTGATTGGGCAGTCTAAGCGAAAGTTCACTAATTAGAGTATGACGTGTCACTGTCGAGTTCATAACGACTGCAGTGATACGTCTGCGATGGGCCGATGAACTATTACACACTGCGTCTTGCCGATGGTCATCATATGATCCAACGGTCACGATTAGTTCAGCAGATCTACAGATCTAGATATAAGGGTTTCATAGGGTTTCTTTAGGGTTCCTTCAGGCTTTGAGCATCCTGACTACTGTGCAAGGTCTAGACAGTCATGCTTTACATCAAACTGATCAGCAGACACTGCAGATTCCAATACCCCTTCTAAAGGGTGACTGTCTAGTTGTCCTACTGCCAGTTCTAGGGAATGGTGCCCCTTCAGTCAGCAATGCCCAGTTCTTGGGATGGCGCCCCTCCAGGTCCAGTTTATGGGGATGGTGCCCCTTCAGCTCCAGTTTATGGGGATGGTGCCCCCTTCAGTCTTCTTTGGTCTCCACGAGGCAGGTTCATGACACCCAGTCGCTCTCTGTGTACACGAAATATAGGGAGTGCCAGAGGTTTGATCATGATGTCAGAGGTGTTATCATCAGTCCCAGTGTACAGCCCCTCTGTGTCCTTGGCCTTGACCAGCTCCCTGATGTACATGTTCCTCACTTCAATGTGCTTGGACCGGGAGTTGTTCACGTAGTCAGTGGCCAGGTGGATAGCTCCCTGGTTGTCACAGTACATAGGCACTGGTCTGCATATGTCCACCAGGGAGTCTAGCACGTTGAGGACGTACGTCACCTCACGAGCTCCCTCGGACATAGCGATGATCTCGGCCTCCGTAGTGGATAGAGACACGCACTTCCGGATCATAGATGAGAATATGATCAAACTCCCACATAGGAAGACCGCAATACCAGAGGTGCTTCTCCTGGTTACCTTGCATCCTGCATAATCAGCATCGGTGTAGATGGAGAGAGGCAACGGTCTGCTTGGTCCAGTGCCACACCCCCCGGGCACCGAAGCAGTGCGCAGCATCAGCTCGTACTCCCTGGTGCGCTTCAGACATCTGACCACCTGCTTCAGGGCCACAAAGTGCTCTGGACCATATGTAGCGCAGAACCTTGACAGGATTGATACTGCTGCCATAATGTCAGGCCGGCTGCAGCGAGCCACCCACTGCAGCTGCCCCAGAAGAGCTCGGTAAGGCATGGATCCTTTACCATCAGCAGGAGTCAGCGCAGTGCCAGGTGACATCGGCAAACTCGCTGGCTTGGCCTCATCCAGGCCATAGGTGCTGATCATCTGAGAGATATAGCCAGACTGAGATAAGTATGCTGTGTCACTTCCCCAGCGCACCCCGATACCCATGACCAAGTCCAGCACCCCAAGATCTTTGCACGCATACTGTGCGTGGAAAGTGGTCACAAAGGTGTCATACCATGACTTGTCATTGGTGGCCACCAGGTAGTCATCCACGTAGGCCAAAATAATGACCTGGAGAGCAGCATCACGGATGAAATACAGGCAGGGCTCCACGTCACTCCTCTGCATCCTGGAGTCATATCCCATGATGAAGGCATCAGAGGTGTCAAACCACTCTCTACCAGCCTGCTTAAGTCCATACACTGCTTTCAGCAGTTTGGCACACCTGTGCCCCCCATAGACCAGCCCTCGGGGAAGACGAACATACAGGTCCTCCTCGAGCACTGAGTTCAGAAAGGCAGTGTCAACATCCATGTGGTAGACTACAAGGCCAAGGTTCAGAGCCAGGGTGATGACGATCCTGACTGATGACAGCTGTGTACATGGTGCAAAGGTGTCATAGTAATCCACTCCATACTCCTGTTTATTGCCCCGCACACATATCCGGCTCTTCCTTTTTAGGAGTTGCCTGTTCTTGTCTAGCTTGACCTTGAGCACCAGGGACATCTCCAGCAGCTTCACCCCAGCAGGTACATCCTCCTCATCCATCATCAGTAAAGCCTTCTTGATCTGTACCAGTGCCTCCAGTTCATCTTGGATAGAGTTGAGCCATTCAGTACAGTCAGGTGAAGTCAGGACCTGTGAGTGACTTTTCGGCTCAGTGACTCCCTCAGGCAGTAGGGAGCTCTGCACAATGGGTGTCTCTGCAGCCTTAACACCCAGGCACGTGTGTGCAGGTGGAAATCACACGTCTCCAGCAGGTAGGTCCATGATGGTGAAATTGGTGAGGAGGACCACGCAGTAAGGTTGAGCATGAGGTGCAACAGCGCGTCCACAAATCATGGCCTCCTCAGAGTCCCCCTTCCCAGTGACAGCACGTACCTCAGTGAACAGTGGATAGTGAGCATTGATACTCCCATATGCAGGGCAATCCCTCAATAGTGACAGGCAATCACTGCCTGGCTTGAGATATGAGCTCAAGCTCACCCAGCACACATCATCAGAGGTTTCCACCTTCACCACAGCCACAATCTCATCACTACCTTCAGGTAAGTACACACCCTGCTCCAATACAGCAGTCTCCAATAGTGTAGATGGTGGATCTTTGTAGGGCGCATCCAGAGTGGTGGTCATGAAGTTGGTCTTGAGAGGGGTCACCGCAGACGGATCCCATGTGGTCACCACCTTGCCCAGCTTGTCCAACCTCTCAGAGAAAGTGACCATACCAGAGTTGACCACCTTCCCAGACTCATGATCATACAGGAGATAGGCAGACGATACCTCAGAGTGTCCCACATACCTGAGCTCACGTGCTCGGTTACTGAGCTTATGCTCACGAACCGTGGGGTCAATGAAAGGGTAAGCCATACACCCAAGTACTCGCAGCTGGGACAAGTCCGCATGCTTCTTCTGGATGATGTAGTAGGCTGAAGTCCAGCCCAGAGACTTTCTGAATACACGGTTAAGAATGTACACCGCATGGCGGATGGCCAGGGGCCACATGTCCACACCAAACCCAGAAGTCAGTAGGAGAGCTCTGGCCATAGCTTGTACATCTCGGTGTGACCTCTCTACCCTCGTCTGGTTCTCATGCAGGTATGGAGAACCATGCCTTTGCTCAATACCACGCTCCTCACAAAATGCTGCAATCATGGTATTGTCACCGTCAGTGTGAAGCACCATGTGGTACTCGCTGGACAGGTCCATGGTGCTTCTCAGGCGCTTCACCTCCTCCAGGTATAGCTTGAAGGCCTTGAGGTAGTCAGACTTCAGACTTGAGAAAGAATATGCATATCCAAGTAGTGGAGTCATCAACAAACAGCACGAACCATCTGTACCCCCCAACACTGGTCCTGAATGGTCCACATGTGTCTGACCATACAAGATTCCCCAGCTCCTTGGATAGCTCTCTCCCAGTGGGTTTCACAGAGGGCCTGATGGCCTTGGTCAGCCTGCAGGCAATGCACCGCTCCGGGCAGTGCTGTACCGGGCTGCCAGAGTATTGTGACTCACTGATACTCATGGGAATATTCTGAGCAAACATGTGGTCAACAGACTTGTCACCAATGTGACCCAGCCTCACATGTTGTAGCAACTTGATGTCAAGTTGCTCTGTAGTGTGCGAGTCCTTGAACAACACCACCACTGGCCACTTGGTGTCCTCAATCCACACACGATCTTCGCCACAAGGTTCCAGATTGGCCACGTTGTAGCATGACTCCCTCGGTGCAGAGAAGATCTTTGCACCCGCAGGGTATTCATGAATAATATCAAAGCGAGAGACCAAGCTCCACCAGCTCGCTGTGACCCACTTAGGCAATACAAACATACATTTGGTGTTGGAAGGGTCTCTGTCAAAGTCAGTGAGGGCCTTCTGGAGACACTTCAGGATGATGTCATGGTCGAATGGTGGGTTCCCATAGCAATGCCTGCCAGCCCAATCCTTACCAAAACATGTGTCAGTGATGGTACCGTAGTCATCCAGGATGTGGTTGTCATCAGAGGAAAATAGTTCCCGGAGGAAAGGGCCATGAGTGGTGAAGTGAGGCTTGGTGTCCTCAAATTTCCAGTCAGAGCGGTCTCGTTGATCATCAGTATGCTTGGCAGCACAGGCTAGATGGGTGTCCAAAGTCTCATATGTATCCTCGTGCACAATGTACTGGTTACCAACTCTGGCAAAGGAGAACACCACCCCCCCTTTGGACACATTTCTGGCCCCAAAGTCCACAAGAAAACCTGCATCCTCGAGCGCCACCACCGATAAGAGGTTGAAGGGCCGTCCAGGTATGCAGTGTGTGCCAAGGAGCTGTAGCCCAACCATGCGCCCAGACTTCACATCCTTCTTGGCAAAGGTCACCGAGCCACTGCCAGAGGAGCTCACAGACTGACTCAGCACCACACTGAAGGTCCCACAGGCTGCAGTGTCATAGTCCGTATTGTATACCCGGACAGAGTTGAAGATGTGCTTGGTGGCGCCACTGTCGATAACAGCACTCTTGTCCACAGCAGACTGAGGGCTACTACTGCCAGCACTCGCACCACATGCCACCTGTGCATGGCCAGCATCAGGGGCACAATACACACCGTATGCCCAAGCATCACAAGGCACCCAAGCACACTCATCACACGGGTCAGAGTTCAAGTCCAAGTCCGTGACGAGGTCACCACAGGCATCATCACAGCAGCCTTCACAGTGGTCCTCATAGTAGTAATCAGGGACCAGAGTCACAGAACAGAAGCGGTTCTTGCTAGGCGGACCAAGCAGTCCAGAGGCCCAATCATCAGAGGGGGTGTAACCCACTCCTTCAACGGGCTGCCCAAGGCACATGTCCTCCTCCTCCTCGTCAGAGTGCCCAAGGTACACATCCTCCTCCTCCTCGTCAGAGTCAGAGGCATCCTCCAGGTCTGGCAGAGAATCATCATCACCTGAGTCAGAGTCCGAACCCGAAGCCAGGTCGGGGACCGTGCAACCAGAGCCGCTGCCAGCTTGCCCAGAGATAGAGAGAAGACCAGGCATATAGCTGTGCTCCATCGGATGATGTGACAGGGAATCTCGGTCTGCAAGAAGCCGGTCATAATTAGGGGAACCCAGCATAGTAACAGATCCAGAGATAGAGAGAAGATCAGGCACATAGCTGTGCCCCATCGGATGACTTGACCAGGAATCTCGGTCTGCAAGAAGCCGATCATAATCAGGGGAACCCAGCATGGTAACAGATCCAGAATCACTCCCAACTGGCTGCCCAAGGTGCATGTCTTCCTCATCCTCGTCAGAGTCAGAGGCATCTTCCAGGTCTGGCATCGAGACATCATCATCCGAGCCAGAATCCGAGTACTCAGGCCAGGCACTGGTGCCCCACCCCTCACCGAGGAATAGCATGCCTCCAAAGTCCTCCACTGCCTGTATCAAGGCCCTGGTGGCCCCCCCGAGCTCAGACGCCCAGCTATGCAGGTCAACCAGCGAGGTGCGCACCATGACAGACTCCAGCTTCAGTAATATGTCCATGTCCTCCGTGGCCTGCCTGATGATATGGAGCTGGCAGAGGACCTTCTTGGCACTGACAGTGTGCCCAACACCACGAGGAAGAGTAGTACCCCTGTCAAGTATGTGGTGAGCATGAAGGAATATCTCCACTGACCCAGCCATCATGACAGAGTGCCATTGTTGCAAACCAGGCTTGAACCAGAGCTGCCTCGGGGAGATCTGGAAAGTGTCACCCAAGTGTTGATCACGTCCATCATCCCACTGGGCTTGTGTCCTCTTCAAGCGAGCCTTGTCAGGGAAGAAGGCAGTGAGTACATCAATGTAGACCCATGAGTCATAAATAGGTACAAACTCAGCACGGTGACGACGGCTGAGCATAGGAGAATGCTTGTTGGGAACATAGCAGTGGTGCTTCTTCTTGGCCCTTCGAGGAGAGTGCCGCTCTGAAGACAATTCCACACGAGGTGCACACACAGCGCCCTCATTGTCCCCAGCATACTCACCAGTAGTGTGGGATACAGCAACCTCAGGCTCGCCCACCTGCGTCAGGACCGAGTAGTAATTGAATACCGGGAGTACAGAGGACTGAGACTCCACAGGCACAGAGCCCCGACCAGATATCCAGGGCTGGCACGGGGCCGGGCTAGAAGGCAGTGACCCAGAGATGTTGAGATTACCAGCCTCAGCTAGCCCTGAGCTCAGGTCAGAGTGTGTACCGTCCGGCAATGAAGTCTCCACCAGCACAGAGCTTCGACCATACGTCGATAGCTGGCACGGGGCCGGGCAAAGGGTCATCGAGTCAGAGATGTTAGAATTACCAGACTCAAATAGCCCAGAGCCCAAGGAACTGGCATATATATCATAACCAGTCTCGTCCAGACCAGGGTGCAAGTCAGATGGACCAGCCTCCCGAATAGCAAAAAGGGCTTCACCACTTTCCTCCAGTCCAGGATGAAGTTCAGATTGCCCAGCTGCAGCACCAAGATGTTCACCAGGCTTCGGCAAGCTACCATGCTTCTCATAGTCTGCCGCCCTCTTGAGAATTGCCGCCTTGGTAGTCGGGGAGGCCTTCTTGAAGAACGCCTCCTGCTTCTCGACGTTCTTGACGAAACAGTCCTTAGAAGGGTGCCCACGCCTGTGACAGACAGGGCACGGGACCTTGACAGCCAGTCGCTGTCGCTTCACCTCCTCCTGCTTGCGCCTGTCATCAGCAATAGCACCAGCAGCCTCAGATTCAGTGTTGCCGCCAGCGTGGTGCACCTCATGGGCAGTGTGCGTCACAGCAGCGCGCGGGGCGAGTATGGTGTCGTAGTGAGATGTGACTTGGTCCGACAGCATACTCGCAGTAGGCAGGGACTCAAGCATGAATTTGGCCTTGAGGAGCATATAGTCGGGGTGCAGCCGCACAATAGCCATCGCAGAATATATGGTCTCAACTGTCTCCATACACAGAGGCTTGCCAGAAGGAGTAACGCACGCGTTCACGGAGTACTCGCGTAAACGCCGAAGAGCCTCCTTCGATTCCAGAAACGTTGGAAGAGGAGGGGCAAGTCTCGAAAGTTGATTTGGCAGTAAAAGCAGCTTATCCACCTGGTTGATGAAGTAGACAACACTAGTGTTGCGTCGCAATTTGGATAGCTCAAGCCAGGCCCCGTGGCCGTCAGAGTGTTGCTCGTAGCTGCAAACGACAGCGTTCGCAGTGCTAGTGGTAACACGACAGAGGAAGTCATAAAACAGCTGATTCGCTTCCTCAAGATAGGAGTCATCCCCCCTCACCATATGGAGCGGAGTAGATTCCGAAAGCAATAGCGCCAGAGAAGGGTGACGCAAAGAGGGCCGAATTTTCGCAAGCCACTCGTCCCAAATTCCTTCCTGGTCAGTTTCCTTGCCAGAAAAGTGCGAGTCCGCGGAAAGCCCCTTAGTCGTATCAGAAAGACTTGGTAAAGGACGTTGCCCACCAACGGGCGACGAATTCAGATGTTGGTCCACAGGGACAGTGGCGCGGAGACCTGTCTGACTAAGGCCGCGAAGCTCGTAGAGCTGAGCACTCATGCCCTTCATCATATCCGTAAGCGCCGAGATTTGCTCTTGCTGATTAACCAGCGCAATATCCCGCACAGACGACTCGCCCGGCTTCTCCTCAGATGCTGGCGCGCCACCAGGAGGTGACGGTGTCGTCGCTTGACTATAGCTCTTACCCTTGACCATAATGAATTCTCTTACGCGCAGCGGAAATTTGCGTGATAAACAAAATATAACTCACTTACAAATCGTAAGTGGGCCCATAACCTGTTGGAATTCAGCGGTGGGTATTTCGCAAAAGCAAGCGTAAACTTTCATTCTCAAAAGATATATCAGTTCGCAGCTTGAAACGCCACGAACATTAGCGCCCAAACATTACTGATTGGGCAGTCTAAGCGAAAGTTCACTAATTAGAGTATGACGTGTCACTGTCGAGTTCATAACGACTGCAGTGACACGTCTGCGATGGGCCGATGAACTATTACACACTGTGTCTTGCCGATGGTCATCATATGATCCAACGGTCACGATTAGTTCAGCAGATCTACAGATCTAGATATAAGGGTTTCATAGGGTTTCTTTAGGGTTCCTTCAGGCTTTGAGCATCCTGACTACTGTGCAAGGTCTAGACAGTCATGCTTTACATCAAACTGATCAGCAGACACTGCAGATTCCAATACAAAGCACGGGAGCACGTGCAGCTGCGAGGCCTGCCAGCGCGCACATTTGCCAGGAGGCTCTCGTGCACGGGATGAGATGCTCCTGTCAAAACGCGGTGCACTGGCTGCATGGAGGTCGGTGGCTCTGACATCGCCGCAGGTGGCACCAGAAACAAAGCCTTCAGGTAAAATACAAGAGGAGCGCGGCCAACCGCACCAACAACCGGGATTGAGCAACATTGCTTCACTCGCCAGGATAAAGTGGATTCAGCGAAATCGCGATGCACCGCCTCCAGGCTTGGAGAAGGGAGATCCGCCATAAAGAGGATGGATGCGGCGCATTACCTGGCCGTCGAAGATGGCCCGGTGCTCGGTGGAGGCGGCGATCAGCTGCTCAGTGGCGGGGGTGGTGCGCGTGGCGTAGCAGTCCACCTGCCTCCGCCAGCAAGCAACAACCCCAGATTATCGGCCTCCGCACGGGAATGCAGCGCACCCCGGCCGCGCGCGATCAGGCGAGCGAGTGTGAAGCAGGCAGCTTGGGGTCGCGTGATGCGGCTTGGTCAGTGCATTGCGTTGTACTTAAAGCAGCTGGCCACAGGTGAAATCGACTGCCCCCTGTGATTCATCGCTTGCCACCAGATTCTTTTTGAAAACGTGGCGCGACTTGACTGAGCATATTGAAATCCAGTGGCACAGAACCGGCTCACGGCGAAGCTGGGCAAAAGGCGCCTGAAGGGAGCACAGTGGAGGGCGCTGCACAAGCAGAAGGCGGCGAAGGCCGGCGGAGAGGCGAGGCAGCCCCTGGTGGTGGTTGGTGGCATATTGGATCAACGCTCCTCCAGCTGCAGGCTCGCTTCCAGCAACATCTATGTGTGATCCGCCTCACTGAGAGAGAAACTGCCAGCAAGAACCTTCTCGGAGGCACAGCTGGCATGCTGTACAGCCCCTTTCACCCGCTAATAGCGTGGAGCACATGCATCCCTGTCATGCAGCCCTGTCATGCAGGACGTCATTCTATAGGGTTTTCAAAGGTACTCGAAGCTTTCATGGTGGGGACCAGCAGCCAATCACAAGACACTTGGCACAGAATACCTACATTCTCTCGCGCCG